>CAUYON010027812.1:0-28261 GCA_963573935.1 Arctocebus calabarensis
CAATGTCTTCATATAGTGATTAAGAAAATGCCCTGAAAAAAAAAAAAAAAAGAAAATGCCCTGAAGGCTATCTCTAACAGTACGATCAAAATATTTCTGATTGTATATGAAGTAAGCACATTGTGCCCCATGATTGCACCACTGTACACAATTATGATTTAATAAAATTATTTAAAAATATATATGTAAATTTGGGGAAAGAGTCCCTATTTAACCAAGGGTGCTGGGTGAATTGACTGGCATCTTATAGAAGACTGAAACTGGACCCACACCTTTCACCTCTAACAAAAATTGACTCTCACTGGATAAATGACTTAAACTTAAGACATGAAACTATGAAGATTCTTAGAGAGAGCACAGGGGAAGGACTTGAAGAAACTGGCCTGGGAGAAAACTTTATGAGGAGGACCACCTGGACAATTGAAGCAATACCAAAAATACATTACTGGGATCTGATCCAGCTAAAAAGCTTCTGTACTGCCAGGAACATAGTAAGTAAAGCAAGTAGACAACCCTCAGAATGGGAGAGGATACTTGCAGGTTATGTTTCTGACAAAGGTCTGATAACCAGAATCCAGAGAACTCAAACTTATTAATAAGAACAGAAGAAGTGATCCCATTTCATTGTGGGCAAGAGACTTGAACAGAACTTTCTCTGAAGAAGACAGGCACATGATCTATAGGCACATGAAAAAATGCTCATCATCTTTCTCAATCATTAGAGAAATGCAAATCAAAACCACTTTGAGATACCATCTATCTGCAGTAAGAGTAGGTCACATAAAAAAAATCCCCAAACTACAGTTGTTTGCGTGGATGTGGAGAAAAGGGAACACTTGTGCACTTCTAATGGGAATGCAAGCTAATACATTCCTTTTGGAAAGAAGTTGGAGAGCACTCAGGTATCTAAATGTTTGATCCTGCAATTCCTCTACTAGGAATATATCCAAAAGACCAAAATCACTTTGCAACAAAGATATTTGCACCAGATTATTCATTGAAGCCTAATTCATAATTGCCAAGTCTTGGAAGAAGCCCAAGTGCCCATTAACTCATGAATGGATTAATAAATTGTTGTATCTGTATACCATGGAATAGTATGCAGCCTTAAAAAAGATGGAGATTTTTCCTTTTGTTCAAAGACTTGTTATTTTTTCTTCAATCTCAGTCCTTGATATTGGTATGTTCAAGAGTGCTATTTCTTCCTGGTTAAGTCTGGAATCAGGTATTTGTCCATTTCCTCCACATTGTCAAATTTCTGGGCATGGAATTTCTTGTAGTCATAGATAATCTCTGTGGTATCCATTGTTATTTCCTCCTTTTCATTTCTGATTGAGGTTATTAGAAATTTAGTAAACAGAGATTACTTCTCTGTTTCTAGTTAATCTGGCTAAAATTTTATCAATTTTATTTATTTTTTGAAGAATTTTTTGTTTCATTAATTTTCTCAATGATTCTTTTGTTTTCAATTTCATTTATTTCTGATTTAATTTTGGTTTTGTCTTTTTTTTCTGCTAGGTTTGGGATTAAATTGCTCTTCCTTTTCCATTTCTTTAAGATTATTCATTAGGATTTTGATGTGTTCTCTTTCTGTTTTCTGGATATGGGCATCTAATGCTATAAATGTCCCTTTTCAGATTGTTTTACAGTATCCCACAGGTTTTGGTTAATTGTAGTTTCATTGTTGTTCTGTTTAAGGAAGTTAATAATTTCTTCCTTGATCCAATTTTCATTCAGTGTAAGGTGGTTTAATTTCCATGCCTTTGTGTAGAGATGAAAAATTTTTTGGAATTGAGTTCCACTTTTATTACCTTGTGATCTGAGAAGATTCAAGATATAATTTCAACTCTTTTGATTTTGTTGAGTTTTGATTTGTGCCCTAGGATATGATCTATTTTGGAGTATGTTCCATGGGATGATGAGAAAAATGGATATTCTTTAGCTTTTGGATGGTGTGTTTTGTATATGTCTATTAAACTTAATTGTTCTAGGGTCACATTTAAGTCCCTTGTATCTTTGTTTAGTTTCTGTTTAGAAGATCTGTCCAGTTCTGTCAGAGGGGTGGTAAAGTCCCCGTCTATTAGGGTGTTATAGGATGTCTTATTGCCCAGACCAATTAAGGTCTGTTTCATAAATTTGGGAATACTTAAATTGGATGCATAAACATTTAGAATTGAAATGTCCTCTTGTATTAGTCCCTTGATCAGTATGAAGTGAGCATGTTTTTCTTTCTTAACATTAGTTGTTTTAAATGCACGTGTATCTGAAAATTAGATTGCAAAACATCTTTTCTTCTGATTTCTATATGCCTGAAATATTGTTTTCTAAGCCATCACCTTGAAGTTTTTTTTGTCCTTCAAAGATAGAGGTATTCCTGGAGATAGCATATGATGGCTTATGCTTTTGTATCCAATTGGCTGGCCTGTGTGTCTTCAGTGGGTATTTCAAGCCATTAACATTTATTGAGGGAATTGGTAAGTGTGGTGGAGTTCTATTTATCTTATTTTGTGAAAATCCTTCGTTTAGTTTTATCCTTTGTGCCATTGTGGAAGCTAGGATTTGTCACTTAGTTTGTGGGCATTTAGTTCACTGGTCACCCTTTGTGATGTTCAGCATGGAGATAGGTCTAAGCATTTTTTTTTTTTAGAGTTAGTCTTGTGGCAATTTCCTTAATGCTTGCCTATCAGTAAATGATTTGATTTATCCATTGATTTTGGAACTTAGTTTAGCTGGATACAGAATTATGGGCTAGAAATTGCTTTTATTTTTTTTTAAAGAAGGTTAAAGTGACATGATCATTCTCTTTTGTCTTGAAAAGCTTCAGCTGAAAAGCCTGTTGTCACCCTGAGGAATCTGCCTCTGTAAGTCAATTGGTGCTTACTCCTCTATTTGTGTTGAGATAACCCAAGTTTGATATTCCCCTAAAGGGAATATTTAATAATCTTTAGTGATACTTGTGAAATTTTCATTTATGATATCCTCCAGTAGGGCTTCCATTTCTTTGGGATGTTCTTTTCCACCTTCAGAGATACCTATAATTCATATATTTGAATACTTTGTGAAGTCTGATAATTCTCTGAGTGAATGCTTTGATTTCTCTCTGTTCTTTTCTGCCTCTTTAACTTCTTGGGTTAGCTCAAGAGCTTTTTTTCTAATTTGTGAACTTACACTTTCTATTGAATCTTTAAGTTCCCTGATTGACTTCTTTAATTCCTTAAGTTCTACTATACCCTTTCTATGTTCTTCATATCTTTCATCTATTTTTTTAATTCTGATTTTATTTCCTTTTGATTATTTTCCACTTTCTCATCAAGTCCCTTCATTGTTTTTGCTATTCATATTTTGAATTCCCTTTCTGTAATTTTCATTAATTATTTATACGTGGAATCATCTGAAGTAGCTACCTCATAATCCCTTGAGGGAGTTAGTCTGTTCTGGTTTTTCATGTAGCCAGAATTTTTTTTCTTGATTCCTCCTCATGTATGTGTTTTCTTCTTGTTTACTTCCTTCCTCTACTTTTTCCTCTCACTTCCTCCTTTGATTTAAATTAACTTGTCTCTAAATTTAAGTGTTGAAGTTGATTTTTTGGTGTAAGGCCAAAAGGAAGAGAAGGGAGAAAGGAAGGAAATAGACAAAAAAAAAAAGAAGTAATAAAAAGAAAGAATTGAAGAAAAGAAATGAAGGACAGAAAGATAAAAAGAGAGACAAGAGAATGGTAGTGCTTGGCAGGTGTGTGGACTCGCACCTGTAAGTTCAGGATTATGAGGGGCCAGGCTGGCTTAGTCCCTTGAGGTTAGGAGCTCCTTATCAGCCTGGAAAAAGCAAGACACTGCCTCAGGAAACTATAGAAAAAAATAAACAATATGTTTCAGTGGGGATCTAGCAATACTGTCTTTCCAAAGGCCAAAACTAGAAGGACACACTAGGCCTTGAGTTTATGGTATCCTTGAGCCAAACCAGTACCATGATCATCCAGCTAGACTAATGATGTCAGCTCTCAGCCCTAAGAGAAAAGAAAAAAAATAAAAATAGATAAAATTCAAAATACAATTATATAAGAGGAAGAAAAAAAGGGATATCTTAGTTGTGTGAGAAACTTATGTGTTCAAGATGAGAAAAGTAGAAAGATTTCTACTAAAAGAGAAAAAAGGAGAGAAATAAAAAAGAAAGAAAGAATAAATGGAGCTGAAAAACTGTAACAAACATGGAGGAGTCCTTCTTGTTAAAGAAAGTAAAAATGAAAAAATAAAAAATACAAGCACACAAACCAGCCACCAATAAAAATAAGAACAACAGCAACAAAAATACTGAGGAAAAAAATTGAGAAAAGAAGCTTTAAAAATGTGTATTTATGTGTATATATATTATACATGTGTACATATGTTGCAATATATTGCCTGAATACCAGGTGCTGCTGTTAGGAGATAGAGAACACTCACTCTGATTTTGCTGTATAAGCTGGTGGCTGGAAGCCACTACCTAGTTGCTGAGGAGACCAGTACTGTCTTTCTGACTTATTTGTCCTCTATCAAGGCCTTGTCACTTCACTGGCATTCAGTCCTTGTGAGATTGGGATCCTGAAGCTTTCACCAGATTTTTTAGGAGGCATGTCTTGAACTTCCAAACAATGCCCCCTGACTACAAAGTGGCCTTCCTAGGGTTGTGGGGCCATTCAACTTGCCTCAAGGATGGCTGCCTGAGATCAGCATATGTGGCAGAGCTGGCCTGCACTAGTTCTGCAGACTGTTTCTCCTGGGCAGCCTTCCCACAGTTGCAGTGCTCTGATAGTAGCCAATGTGATGGGAGTTCTGCCAAGCCAATGAGAATTCCACCCTGTCCAGTATCAGTCCTGGCTACCAGAAGCTATTCACATTTACTTGCTTGCTTAAGCCCTTCCAAGGCAGATCCAGCAAGCAGCCTAGTCCAAAAACCAAAACTTGCAGGACAATCCTTTCCTATCTCTAGTTCTCTGTGGAAGGGCTGGCCAGCCGGCTTTTGCCTGAACCCAGGCACTCTCTTTTGTTCTGGCCTTCCTCAGCTCCAGATCTCCTCATAGGCTCCTACTGCATCACTATGCACCTGTAACGATGTTTCTGGATAGGAGCTCCTAGCTAGAGGTAGCTGAATTCCTCTCTATCCTGTCTCACTATGAGTGGCTGGTAAGGCGATGTCTCCAGTACACCATCTTGCTCCAACAACCAACACTGCTATTTCTAATGATAGTTAATACTTATTAAGTGCTTTTGTGTGATACTAATTAATTGTGTTGCATTTTCTACTCATTTAATTCCCACACAAACTCTTTAATTAGATTATATTATCCCAATCTTCCAAAAGAGGAAACTGAGAGCAGAGAGCTTAAGTAACTTGTCCAAAGTTGTATGATTACTAAGTATTAGAGCCGAGATTTGAATTCAACCAATCTGACTCCAGAAGCCACACAAGATCTTAACTACTTCATTATATAAATACTGCCTCTAGTGGGGAAATGGTCTTTCCTAGATTGCAAACATCAAGGATCTATAGTGTGGTGGACAAGATTGAAACATAAATAATTATCACCCTGCTTAACAGGATTATATTCACAGAGGAGGATGTCATGTCTCTGCTCTAGAGAAAGTACAGCCGCTCCTTGACTTACAATTCAGTCCTGATAAACCTATCATAACACTTGAAAGTAGCATAAGGTTAAAAGTGCAATTAATACACCTAACCTGCTGAAATTCATTAAGATCATAAGTAGGGCCTAGCATAACTCAAATGTGTTCAGAACACATACAGTTGGCTAAATCATTTAACAAAAAGCCCCTTTTGTAGAAAAGTGTTGAATATCTCATGTAATATTAAGACTGTACTGAAAGTGAAAAAGAGAATAGTTATGGGGTACTTGAAGTATGGTTTCTAATTAATATGCATTGCTTTGTACCATCATAAAATTGAAAAATCATTAAATCAAACCATAGTGAATCAGGGACCATACTCAGTAAAAGGTTCCCAGAGCAGACTGCAGCTCAGCTCATCAAGCTCAGATGGAGGGTTTACCCCATAGGGCAACAGGGGCAATAAAAGAAGGACCATCCAGGAGGAGAGAACAGCCCAAAATGGTTAAGGGGAGAAAAAGCCTCCATGTCCCACACAAGGCTTGCCACAAGAGGGACCCAGAGTGATGGGAGGGATATAAAGTTTGTGGCCAGAAAGGCAGGCAAGAGGGATAGACACCCTCGGGCCTTGAATGTTGTGCTAAGGAGCTTATCCTGCAGGGGAGATATGAATTGGGGAATTTTCTAAGATTATTCTGTCAGGAGAATGGAAGACAGACCTGAAAGGTGGGTCTGGACGAATCTTATTTGCCTGGGTTTTGTGCCCCAATTCAAGCCTTAGATCAGTTTCAGAGATGCCAGAAATGGAAAACACTCAGTCTGAAATGGAAGCCCACCATGGTTGACTTCTAGAAGGAGGAGACAGAGGCAGCTAAGTCTACATTAAATGAGAACACTATGACTCCCTCATAGGAAACTGATGATGAGGGCACTAGCTTTTTCCTAAGCTAGACATTCATTCTGCCATATAGTGTCCTGGTTTGGGGTCTCTCAGAAGTAGACCCATAAATAAGGACTTTCAGACAGGTGGTTTATTTGAGAGAGACAAGAGACTCCAGGAGGGAACGGTGGAGGAGATAGGTCAAGGAAGGGAAAGCAGCTCATATAAAGAGCAGTATCAAGCCATTTACCTCTATGAGAATCCCAAACTTAATACTAATGGGGAATAATAGGTAATTATTGTAAAACATATTCCTCAGATTTATCCCACCTGAGGGATGAAGAAATAGGTGGATGTATGCGTTAGTTTCTGCCAGTTATCAGTTGAGGGCTATTCCAAGGGCATATTCAACCTTCTTGCTTCTGCTCCCTCAGGCTACAGGGAAAACCCTAATCCAATGAAATGCATATGTTTGCCCTTAGAAGTTGGCAGGAGTCCACCGAAATGAGAGAGCCCCGGGTCTGCCAAACTTATAGGTTGGCTTATCCAGCAAATGTACCATGTTGAGTGAAATAAGACTTTATGAGCAAGGTTCTAAGACATATTTAGAAATGGCACATTAAAAGAACATAATTAATTAATTAATTACTTTATTTATTTAGATACAGGGTCTTCCTCTGTTGTGTAGGCTAGAATGCATGGCATCATCATGGTTCACTTATAGCCTCAAACTCCCAGGCTCAAGTGATCCTCCTGCCTCAGCCTCTTGAGTAGCAAGACAACAGGCACATGCCACCATATATGGCTAATCTTTTAAAAATTTTTTTGTAGAGATGAGGTCTTGCTCTTGTCCAGGCTGATCTCAAACTCCTGGCCTCAAGGATCTTCCATCCTTAGCCTTCCAAAGTCCTAGGATTACAGGAGTGAACCACTGCACCCAGCTCGATACCTTTTTATTAGATAAATTTAAGGACAGAGATGCTGAAGGCCAGACAACCTTATAAGACTATTATAAAAAAGCAGAATAGAAAGGGGCAGCTGGTGGGGAATGCAACGAGCAACAGATGCTGAGGTCCAGATGGGAGAATTGCTTGAGCTCAGGAGTTTGAGACCAGCCTAAGCAAGAGTGAGACCCATCTACTAGAAACTACTAAAAATAGAAAAATTATCCAAGAGTTGTGTTGGGCACCTAGAGTCCAGCTACTCAGAAGGCTGAGTCAGAAGGATTACTTGAACCCAGGAGTTTGAGGTTGCTGTCAGCTAGACTGATACCATAGCATGGAACTCTATCCTGGGCAGAAGAGTGAGACTCTTTATCAAACAAACAAATAAACCAACAACCCCCTTCAAAACAACAACAAACAAACAAAAAGAACCAAAGAGATGTGAGGCTTGCAAAAGAACAGTGAACAGGAAAGGGGTTTATTTTGGTGGGGGGAATGGAAATTTATTTTGCTAAGTGTATGGAAAAAGGATGGCATCATTAACAGATTACAGAAGATAGGAGAAAGAACAGACCTGGAGAAGTGGATGAGTTTGGAGAGATAAATGTTGAATTTGGGGATCAAGTGTCAAATGCTTTGCTAGGTGCTTTGGGGATGTCAAAGTTTAATTGGACATGCATAATGTATCCACAAAAATATTCTAACTTAATAAGAAAATAAAGACATATTTTTAGATAACTATAGCACCAGGCAGAAAAAAGTAAGTGTGTATAACTAAAGAGATAAAGATAATAAAATTCTCTGAGAGTTCAGAGGAAGGAGGGATCCCTTTCAGCTTCAGGGATTAGGGAAGCCTAAATGGGAGCATTTGATAGGTAGGATTTGGACAGGTCAAGAGAAGTGTACTCCAGGACAAGGGAACATCAGAACCAGAGGTTTAATGGTTAAAATAAAAGTTCAGGTTCAGTTTGAAGATACCAGTGGTTCCTTCTGGAAGAGTGTACATGAAAGGAAGTAGTGGGAGTTGAAATTGGCACATGGCGTGGGACCAGACATAAAGGGCTTCTACTGCTGGATGAAGAAACATAAATTTTAATTCATAGTCATTGAAGGCTCTTGGTCAGGGAACCATCATTGTCAGAGGATATGTTGGAGCAGGGAGACAGAATATCCTGTCAGATGATTGCATGAAGCATGAGATAATGAGGCCTCTACCAGGATGGAGATAATGGAAATTGGGAACAGGATCTATTTCAGGAAGATTAATGAGCATGAGTGTTCAATAAAGTGAGTTAGTGAGCCAGAGTATATCCACATGAGATAAACAGCCCACTTCCAATTTCACAGTGTCCCTTTGAAGCATAAAGCAATGTTTTGGTTTTACTTTTGAGGCAAAGTCAGTGGGATCAGCCAATCTTGACTATGTCTTGTGGGTTAATTAGTTTATATATCCTTCTTTCTAAGGTTTCCCCCCCTTTTTTAAAGCGAACAGTTTATTAAGAATTAAACAAAGGTATGATGTGATACAGCACAAGCAAGACACTCAAGATCGATATAATAGTACTACTCACACAAAAACTTAAATTTCACCTTTAAAAAATCACAAGGCAAAAGAGAAAGCAATTTCACTTTATAAGATAAGATATTTCATGCAAAGTATTAACTCTGCCCCCCCCTCAAAGCCCAACCTCTCAACAAACAAAAAACTATCTGGGAATACTGCTATGCTAACATATTAACCACAGTATAATCATTCATAGGAAAACAGTAATTAAGCAATGAATTGAATTAAATAACAAAGTTCAATCATAAACTCATATACCACAATGATTTTACAAAACAAGCAATTCCAGAAATCTTATAAACAATAAAAGAAATATTTCAATATTATTCTACTTGATCTGGATACACCTGATATTGAAATTGGAGAAAATATATTGTTTTTTTTTTTTTTTTTTTTTTTTTGAGACAGAACCTCAAGCTGTTACCCTGGGTAGAGAGCTGTGGCATCACAGCTCACAGCAACCTCCAATTCCTGGGCTCAAGCTAGTCTCTTGCCTCCGCCTCCCAAGTAGCTGGGACTACAGGCGCCCACCACAACGCCCGGCCATTTTTTTTTGGTTGCAGCCATCATTGTTGTTTGGCAGGCCCTGGGGCTGGATTCGAACCCACCAGCTCAGGTGGACATGGCTGGTGCCTTAGCCCGTTGAGCCACAGGCGCTGAGCCGAGAAAATATATTGTTATAAAGAGAAATTACAAACATGTAGATGAGGATGCAATATCCTAAATAACATCTTGACAAGTTGAATTACAAAATTAATATTTAAGTAATATACTTTAGTCAGAATTGAATCCAATTTATATGAAAGTTAGACACTCTTTTCTTTTCTTTTTTTGGTTTTCTTTCCCTCTCCTCCTCCCTCCTTCTCTGTCTGCTCTCTCCTTCCCCCATGCCCCACTGTGTCATTCATTGCCATTAATTGTCCTCAAGTCAAAGTTGAATACATAGGATTCTTGCTTCTCCACAGACTTATTTCATTTTTTTGAAAGCTTGCAGTCCAGAAATTTGCCAGGAGTTAACTGGTATTTTTCCATTATAGCCTAGGCCTGACACCTTTCTGTCTTAGCCTAGGCCCACTAGACCTAAGAACAGCCTATCTATAGATCTTTTTTACATAATATGTAAATAAATGTCTGCCTTATTTAAGCCACTTTTAACTTCATTTCTGTTACTAAATGTGATTCCTAATAGATAAAAGAAGGATGAACTAAAAATAAAGTCCTAAGCCCTCTGCTAACTGAATATGCTCCACTTGGCCAAGAGGGCCTTAGAAACACAATAAAACTGAGTTCCCATCCATAATAATGTGGGAGAGATAAAGCACAATTACATGTGTATGATTTCCCTTCATAAATAGTACTGACTCCCTACAGTTTGTTAAATATTTTTATTTGATCATCCCACTCAGTATAAAATCCTGTTGCCTTTGGTCTCTTCTTGTAGCCAGTATGCCTGGCTTCTAGCTGGGGCTCTGTTTCCCGACCTATTAGAATGGCTGCTGAGCAAGCTGATACTTTTTATGAGAACTAAATCCATCCTTTTCCTAAAATATAAACCACATTCATAATTTTATATTTAGTTAACACACACATAAAAGTTGTTGGCCTGAGCATGCCTGTAACTCAGTGGGTAGGGCGCCAGCCACATACACTGAGGCTGGCAGGTTCAAGCCCAGCCTGGGATTTATTAAATAACAATGACAACTGCAGCCAAAAAATAGCTAGGTATTGTGGTAGGTGCCTGTAATCCCAGCTACTCAGGAGGCTGAGGCAAGAGAATAGCTTAAGCCCAAGACTTTGAGGTTACCATGAGCTGAGATGCCATAGCACTCCCCAAGGAAAGCATAGGGAAACTGTCTCAAAAAAATTTTTTTTGGCCTTGAGGTAGTAAAGACAATGCTGAGGGGAGCCATATAACTACTTGGGCTCTAATGTGCTTCAGTCTCTATGTGGTTTCAGTCCCTGAAATGCAAATAGTAATACTCTGTACCTCAGAGGGGTATTAAATGAGTTTAAGACATGTAAAGGCCTTAAAATAGTGACTGGCACATGATGAGGTAGATATTATAAAGGCACCCCAAATGTTTCCACATTCTAATTCCTGTAAGGTGTGAATTTGTTGGAGAATTTGCTAGTCAATGACCTTGAATTAGGGATATTACCTTGTATTATCCAGGTTGATTCACTGTAATCACAAAGGTGCTTAAATATAGAAGAGAGAGACAGAAGAGTTAGTGTCAATGATTCAAAGTGAGAAAGACTTGACTTGCCATTGCTGACTTTAAGATGGGAAGGAACCATAAGTCAAGGAATACTGGCAACCTCCAGAAGCTTAAAAAAAACATGAAATACATTGGAACCTCTATAGTTGACCACCTCCCTACGTTGACCCACCTCCTTAAGGTGACCTAATTTTCATAGACCAGACATGCTCCACATGTACACGTTAAAACAGTAGGCCTAGTTCCTTAAGTTCATCACCTCCAAATGTTGACCAGTTTGTCACAAACCCATCGATGGTTAACTTACAGAGATTCTACTATAGTTTCTTCTCTAAAACTCTAACAAAATAATGCAGTCCTGCTGGCACATTAGTTTAAACCACTAAGGCCCACTTGGGAGTTTTGACTTCTTGAAATATAAGATAATAAATGCTTGTTGTTTTAAGCCTTAAGTTTGTGGTAATTTGTTTAGCAGCAATAGGAAACTTATATACATGGTAAGTGCTCTATAAGTGATAAATACAAAACTAAATACTTTTTAATCCAAGTTTGTATTTGCTGAAAAAATATAAACATTTTTAATTTGATCTTTAAAAACTAGCTCTATTTTACAACTGGAGAAACTCAGGTTCAGAAACAAGTAATTGACCTAAGTTCACCCACTGAGTTAGTTTAGCAGGGTGGCTTCCCCTTACTTGATGACTGCAGATGCTCAGCTACTCTATGACTTGTCTTCCAAGCTCCAGAAGTGGCAATTTTGCAGACAGACTACCACATCTCCTGTAACTAAAGTATAGTATTTGGTTGCTAAGCCATGTGATTGGTTGCTAGGCTCCCCTCACCATTTCAGACCCTAACACACTTTAGCAACTGGAAGTTAATAATCTTCCAGCAAAGTAAATTTTGTGAAAAGATCAGGCAGCATGTTAATAGGGAACCAGGTGATCCAAGCTAATCTTAGAGGACTGCTGTGACCTTCTACCAAGTATACCTTCTATATGGGCTGTTTCTTCCATGTCAGTTACATAAACTCCTGGACCTTTGTGAATCTAAAGGGGGATATGCACATTTCTTTCAGCTGCTAATCAATGTATTCATGCCTTTGTCTGAGTGTTTCTCTCTGTCAAATGCCCTAAGCTCATGTTTTCCAGAGTGTTGGAGTTAAGGGGTGATTATGGGTTGTGGTGGCTTTATTGCATATGGCAGATGCTCTTACCCCTGGGTGTACATGAGAACAACCTGAGAAGCTTTGAAAAATATATATTCCAGAGCTCCACCTAAGAGATTCTAATTTAATTGGTCTCAGTGGGCCTAGACATGAGGACTATAAACAAACAAACGAACAAAACCTCCCTAAGTGACTCCCTTGGTCAGCCAAGGGTGGGCACCACCCGAGTAATAGTTCAGCATTGGTAACTGGAGGTCAAAGGCCAACTCTGCTACTTACTATGTGTGCAACTCTAGTCAAGTTGCCCCAACCCTCTGAGCTGTAGCTCCCAACGTATAAAGTAAAGAAGACAATATCCCTGTAGCATAACACTGTCACAGGGATTAAATGAGTTAGTAAAAATAAAGCACTTAGAAAGGGGCAATTAGCAACAAGGCAAGTAAAATTATTGATTTATAACACTTAGAACTATCCCAGCAGTACTCTTCAAATATGAGGTATTATCATTAGGTTGGTCAAGCTAACTCCACCTTAGATCTGAAAAACCATTCTGTGAGATTCTGTTACAGGTACTCATAACTCAGATAAGAAAGACACGCCATAGGCTCATCACCTCCTTGCACTGGTCCAGTTACAAACCAATAAGAAATGTGCTTACAATGAAAGCTTTTTAAATACTGATAAGAAGAGCTGGCTCAGATAGTCCCAATAATGGGCTGCATGTCCTTGTTACCCTGATAAGTATGACTTGTCTGTGAAGTCTGCTGCTCTTCAGCCTGCCATACATAGAACTGACCCTCTCCCTAATGCTGCTGACATCTCTTTAGATTTCAGCCTGCCCTGTATTCCTAGTATAAAATATATTTCCCAACATGTTTGTTAAATTTGGTTTCGTGTATTTTGATCTAGGACTTATTTTACTTATCAATTATTACATCAATAAAATCTTTAATAGATGTTTATTTTTGATGTGTATTTAAGAACAGATGACTAAAAACAATTTATGGCACTAGAATAAAGCTATTTTTTAAAATTATCAACCTTCATAAAAGTAAGTCACTTTAAGGGAAAATAGCAAGCAAAAATAATGAAATCTAGGAAATATTTCCCTAACCTCTTCACATTCATCCTTCCCCCAACTAACTCCATATTCCCAATCCTACCTCCTCTTACAAGCCTAGCATAGTATGCTATGTGTGGACTAAAATAAAATCTTAACCCCTTCCCCAGATGATTGAATGAACCCCCATCTTTGGACAAATGGACCCTGGAAAAGCCCTAAAACTGAGTTACTGGTGGGAAGGAGGGAGGTCAGACAAGCTTCATCATGCCCTCCTCCCTTCTTATAGATATCCTTTGTAACTCATTACCAGGATTAAGGCTGTGCAAGACAAATCTGCAGGTCCTCAATTTACATAACACATTACTTGAGTGTGGGATTATGACTGGTAGCTAATCTCTAATTAATACATTTACTTATTTTAAAACATTCCAAGCCTTTGGACAAAGCTTCATTTCTTCAACCAGTTACAAATCAAAGTGTCTTTAATCCCACCCATAACCTATAAGCTACTGTCCCCCATCTTTGGGGGCCAAATCTATGTATGCCTTCAACATAAATACAGATTTATGAGTTTATGACTTTATGTGCCTTACTGAAATGTATAAAACTAAACTGCAGCCTGACCACAGCAAGTCCACTTGCTCAAGGCTTCTTGGGTGTGGCTCATGACCATGGTACTCAACTTTGGCTCAAAATAAACCTATTTAAATTATTTTACATAATAGCTTCGTTTCTGTTGACAGATGCCACCTTCACTGGAAAGTCTCCCCCATCTTCACCTAGAAATGTGGTCCTCTTGCTCTGAATTCTCACAGCTTATTTCCCTTATATGCATCCCAAACTTGGTCAGTAATAAACCTCTTGATGCTCACTAATTCCCCTCCTCCACCCCATCTTCCCCATTTATTTAGCAGTGCTGCTATTTACCTTGTTGGTGGGGCCAAAACCTAGCAGTATTTCTTGATT
Organism: Arctocebus calabarensis; assembly: GCA_963573935.1. Lineage (NCBI taxonomy): Eukaryota > Metazoa > Chordata > Mammalia > Primates > Lorisidae > Arctocebus > Arctocebus calabarensis. Next base: position 14,405 of record CAUYON010027812.1, read on the forward strand.
TCCCACACCCCCTTATACTTTCTATCCTTTCTGTCAGAAATGCTAGTTAGTTTTGCCTACTAAATATATCAAGACACTGGCCACTTACCAACTATGCTAGTTTAAGCTTAACACCCTTTCTCACCTGAATATTGTAGAAGCCTCCTCACTGATCTCCTGGCTCCTTTGACCCAAATAGACCATTGTCAACATGGAAACCAGACAGCCATTTACATCATGTCGCTTTTTAGTTCCAATCCCTCCACTGCATTCTTATCACAGAATAAAATCAAAATTCCTTACCATGGCTTCGAAGGCCCTAAAAGTTCTGAAACCTGACAACCTCTCTGACTTCATGTACCTACCACTCCTTCCTCTCCCCAGGGTCACATTGGCCTCCTTGAGGGGCTATCTCCACTAACCAAAGGAGAGAAATTAAAGAGTTTTTCTTAGATTTACATCTCAAAAAAATCACTTTTGCTGATATGTGGGGAACAAATCTAGAGGGACTGTGAAGGTAGACATGATGAGGTTTCTTTGCCAGTGGCTTGGGTGGGGGAAAGACTTAAGTTCAAATAACAACTCCAATACTTATTGAGAAGAAAGGAGGCTTTAGGAGAAGGAAAAGGAAAGTCTGGTAGCCAAAATAAGAAAGTGTAAAAGGGTACCTGGAATAAACAAAGGGTTTGGGGGTATGGAAACATAATGACTTAGGTAAACAATTATGTACTATTAACATAAAACACAGTTTCCAGCTTGTAACACAAATTAGGATAATGGTCATAGTTAAAGAATAACATATATCATAAAATGTCACAAACATCACAAGACTCATAGTCACCACCATACAATTACCAGTAAAATAGAGTTAACAATTATTGCTAAAAAGGTAATGGAGAATGCACAGATGGCAACTGAGATAATCTTTGACCAACAAGAAACAGGCAAAAATACTTGAGGACCTAAGGGAACCAATGAAAAACTTCAGAGATAACTATAGGAAAAACTAAGATAAGATACCTATACTTGTGTACTGTCTTTGTATCAGCCTCTCTTCATTTCCAAGAGATACCCCTTTCCTTTCCTCTGGAAAAGCCTATGCTATCGCAGGAAGACGAGGCCCAATGGAGAGAAAGAGCACCCAAACACCATGTTTATAAGAGGAAGGGCTTTATTCACCAGCCAGGAGCTTATGGCATAGAACAATTCCAAATGGCCACACTCCTCTACTGGCTTGGTCTTTCCCTTTTTAGCAACAGTCAAAAAGTTCCACCCCACAGGTACCCTTCTCATTGGCCAATTTGAATCAAGTGGGAAATACTATTCCAGCCCCTACAGAACTACAGTATTTCACAGAACTTGGACATTTCCAAGTTCTAGGAAGTTAAGTTTACAAATTCCCAAGACCTGAGTCACCATGGAGAGGACCCTGCAGGTGTTTCCTCGTGGTCTCATTGAGAAGACCTGTTCTCCTAGACCTCACCCTTCTCAGGTATCCTCTCTCAATGCTTGAATAAACTTTGTTTTTGCTTTGCTACACTGAGAGTCCCACCTGCTTTATTTTCATTCCCACTTTACTTTGCTTTCACTTTAACTTGGCCAAATTTGCTAGTTCTGCTGGGTGACCAAACTAGGTCTACAGACAGAATTTTGGGAGTTCTGCTGGGTGACCAAACTAGGTCTACAGACAGAATTTGGGGAGATAATAGGGGTCTCAGAGACCACCCAACACTTATTAGCTTTATTTTGTGCACCCACTATTGACACTTGTTATGTGCCAGGCATATTTATCGGTGCTTTGCTTATACTAGTATCTGACATAACCTTTCTAATCCTCAGTGTATTTTTGTCAAATGAAGATTTAAAAAGATAGCCCCTGACTCTCATGGTTATTGCAAAGATTAAACACATTATTTTTTTATTATCATGTTTTCCAAAAGACAGATGCCATGTAAATGGGGAAATAAAAACACCGATTTCTTACCTCTTTTGTGTTTACATGGATGGAGCTGGAACATATTCTTCTTAGCAAAGTATCTCAATAATGGAAGAAAAACTATCCAATGTACTCAGCCCTAATATGAAGCTAATTTATAGCTTTCATATGAAGGCTAAAACCCAACTATAGCACAAGAATACAGGGAAAGGGGAAAGGGAGGGGAGGGGAGGGGGGAGGATGGGTAGAGGGAGGGCAGTTAGTGGGAACACACCTATGGTGCATCTTAGCAGGGTACTGGTGAAACTTATTAAAGGTAGACTATCAATGTCTTTATATAGTGATCAAGAAAATGCCATGAAGGCTATCTGTAACAGTACGATAAAAATATTTCTGAATGTATATGAAGCACATTATGCCCTATGATTGCACCAATGTACACAATTATGATTCAATAAAATTATAAAAAAAAAAAAAGAGCATGAACTAAGTTCATCTAAAAGTGGTTTCAGGGCTGGGTGTGCCTGTAATCCTAGCATTCTGGGAGGCTGAGGTGACTGGATTGCCTGAGCTTACAGGTTCGAGATCAGCCTGACCAAGAGTAAGACACCACCTCTAAAAATGAAGATGTTTTAGACGTTGTGGTGGGTTCCTGTAGTCCCAGCTACTCAGGAGGCTAAGGCAAGAAAATTGCTTGAGCCCAAGAGTTTGAAGTTGCTGTAGCTGTGACACCACAGTGAGACTCTGTCTCAAAAAAAAAAAAAAAAGTAGTGGTTGCAAAGGCCGGGCACAGTGGCACACCTGTAATACTGGCACTCTGGGAGGCTAAGGCGGGTGAATTGCTTGTACTCAGGACCAGCCTATGCAAGAATGAGACCCTGTCTTTACGAAAAGTAGAACAAAAATAAATAGCTGGGCATGCTGGTGCACGCCTGTAGTCCCAGCTGGGCTGAGGCAAGAGGATCTCTTGAGCCCAAGAGTTTGAAGTTGCTACGAGCTATGATGACACCATGGCACTCTAGCCTGGGCAACAGAGTGAGACTTTGTCTCAAAAAAATAAAAATAAAATAAAATAAAAGTGGTTTCAGCTCACTAAAGGGCACATTTTGAAAAGAAAGGACACTTTCTTCTTTTGTTTTTGAGACAGAGTCTTAAGCTGTCACCCTGGGTACAGTGTCGTGGCATCATAGCTCACAGCAACCTCAAATTCTTGGGCTTAACCTATTTTTCTGCCTCAGCCTCCCAAGTAGCTGGGACTACAGGTGTCTGCCACAACACCTGGCTATTGTTTTGTTGCAGTTGTCATTGTTGTTTAGTAGGCCCCAGGCTTAGTTCAAACCTGCCAGCCTTGCTATATGTGGCTGGCGCCCTACCTACTGAGCCAAGGGTGCCACCAAAACTTTTTTCTTAAATCAATAAAGTTATCTGATCTGTTAGCATGACAGACTAGTTAGCCAGTTACCAAACCATTTTCCTTTCTCTGTGGGACCACAGTTCCACTACATTTTCCAGGTTCCCTTGTAGTTAGGCATGGCAAGTGAGTTTTGGCCAGTGGAATTGGATATATTTCACCGTCAGCCCTGGTGCAAGAAAATTCAGAGTGGCCTTGGTGCAAGAAAATTCAGAGTGACCTTGGATGAAGAGAGCAGACTTGTTTCATCAGTCTGGGTTTCTAAACACTTAACCTTTTATTGAACTTATTATGTGATAGAAAAATAAATGTCTATTTATTGTGTTAACTCACTGACATTTCAAAGTTTATTGTCACAGCACATCAGTTTTCTTGCCTACGAAATGCAGATATTAATAGCACTTACTTCATAAGTTTGCTTTCAGAATTGAATATGTTAATGCATATAAAGTACTGTATTTTAACCAGTGGCTGATAAATAGTAAACATTCAATTCATGTTAGCTATCACTGTTATTATTACAAACCTTCCTAGTGGTATTAAGATGCAGTTTCCATGGCATTCATTATTGTTGTATGTTCTTGTGTGCCAAAGGATGACAGCTCTGATGGTCATTCCAGAAAAAGGGTTCCAAAACTAGTTTTGAAGGGTGGACCAGGCATTGGCATCAGTGCATAGCTTCCCAAGGGGAGTACTTTAAAGGTGACTGTAGGGATATTCAGCAATGAAGTATGTAGCACTTTTTCTAGGATGAAATGGCTAACTTCCTTGTTAGACTACTTATATTACTATCTGCACTGGGCTAATCCATGCCCTCAGCTCTGTAGGCCTTCAGGACATTTCCAGACACCTTGGCTTATCTTACATGTGTCTGAAATTGTTCTTCTTCTTTGATCTCGTTGTTGTTGTCTGGCAACCATTTTTGAAGCTACTAGGGATGGGGTGTGGCAGAATAAGGAGAGGTCCCTGACTCTCAGTCCCAAAGCTACAAACCCTCAAGATATCAAATTAAAATTCTTTTTTTTTTTTTAGACAGAGCCTCAAGCTGTCACCCTGGATAGAGTGCTGTGGCATTACAGCTCACAGCAACTTCCAATTCCTGGGCTCAAGCGAGGCTCCTGCCTCCACCTCTCAAGTAGCTGGGACCACAGGCGCCTGCCACAACGCCCAGCCATTTTTTGGTTGCAGTTGTCATTGTTGTTTGGCGGGCCCAGGCTGGATTGGAACCCACCAGCTTGGGTGTATGTGGCTGACACCTTAGCCGATTAAGCCACAGGTGCCGAGCCTCAAATTAAACTTCTATCTCCTTGTAACTGTTTTTCCAAATTTGCTTTAACTTTTTCTTTTTTTTTTTTGAGACAGTCTCACTCTGGCACCCTGAGTAGAGCACTGTTGCATCATAGCTCACAGCAATCTCAAGCTCTTGGGCTCAAGTGATTGTCTTACCTCAGTTTTTCTATTTGTAGAGATGGTGTCTTGCTATTTCTCAGGCTGGTCTCAAACTCCTGAGCTCAAGCAATCCACCTGCCTTGGCCTCCCAGAGCGCTAGAATTACAAGTGTGAGCCACTGTGCCCTGCCTATGCTTTAACTCTTAAAATTTATGTACTAGCCATCTACTTGGTAGGCTGAGGCAAGAGAATCAGCTAATCCAGGAGTTGGAGGTTGCTGTGAGCTGTGTGATGCCACGGCACTCTACCAAGGGCCATAAAATGAGACTCTGTTTCAAAAAAAAAAAAAAATTATGTAATAGTACACAACATTCGGAGAAATGTTAAGAATACATTGGCTCAGCGCCTGTGGCTCTGAGCGGGCTAAGGCCCCAGCCACGTACACCTGAGCTGGCGGGTTCGAATCCAGCCCGGGCCCGCCAAACAACAATGATGGCTGCAACTAAAATAATGGCCGGGTGTTGTGGCGGGCGCCTGTTGTCCCAGGTACTTGGGAGGCAGAGGCAGGAGACTCGCTTGAGCCCAGGAATTGGAGGTTGCTGTGAGCTGTGATGCCACAGCACTCTATCTAGGGTGACAACTTGAGGCTCTGTCTCACAGAAATAATTTTAATTCATTTATTTCTCCATTACCCTTTATTAATCATCAGTCTTAAGGCGGGGAGTGGGGGTGATTAGTTCACACTGTTTGGAATCCCTCTTCCTAGGATTTCCTGGAAAGTTGCCTGGGTCTCTTCTTTACCTACTTTTTGTCCTTATACTGGGTCACTGCAGTATACCCAGAAATTGCTCCTAGATGGCTGGCAGGCATTCATAACCCGGGGTCCACAGGTCTCTTTTCTTGCTTCTTCTCTCTTAAGAAATCCATGACTAGAATTCAGGGAGCCTATGTACTTGGATGGAAAGAAAAAAATCACATCTTTATTTTTACTAACTTCTAAAAGGAATTGAACAATTCCATTCATCACAAATATAGGAAATAAGTCATTATTGTACTAACAGTAGCTATTACTTTGTAACCAACAGATAACCCAGATATTTCTCTTTTTTTATTTACTTACTTTTTTTTAGAGACAAGGTCTTGCTCTGTTGCTCAAGTTGGAATACAGTGGCATTATCATAGCTCACTGCAACCTGGAATTCCTGAGCTCAAGTAGTCCTCCTGCCTTGGCCTCCCAAAGTGCTAAGATTAGAGGTGTGAGCCACCACTGTGCCTAGCCTAACCCAGGTGTTTCCATGTTACATTATAGCAGTTTAAAATATCTTGAAATACTGTCAAGGGCAGTGGTTCATCTCTATAATCCCAACACTTTGGGAGGCTGAGGTGGGGAATCACTTGAGGCCAGGAATTTGACACTAGCCTGGGCAATATAGTGAGAGCCCACCTCTACAAAAGAATCTAAAAATTAGCTGGCTGTAGTGGTGCTACTTAGGAGGCTAAGGCAGGAAGATTGCTTGTGCCCATAAGTACAAGTATACTTCAGCCTGTCTGACAGAGTGAGAACCAGTCTAAAAAGGAAACAAAAACCCTGGAAATATCACTTATGGTTATACAACTATGAAATTATGATAGTCATTAAACCTGTGATTAGATCTTTTTATTTTGAATACATTAATAAAAAAAATCATGAACCCAGCATGGTGACTCAGGCCTGTAATCCTAACACTCTGGGAAGTTGAGACCAGAGGATTGCTTGAGCTTAGGAGTTCAAGACCAGCCCAAGCAAGAGCAAGATCCTGTTTCTACTAAAAATAGAAAAATTAACTGGACATTGTGGTGGACACCTATAGTCCCAGCTACTTAGGAAGCTGAGGCACGAAGATCACTGGAGCCCATGAGACTGATATTGCCATGAGCTATGATGATGCCACAGCACTCTACCCAGGGTGACAGAGCGAGACTCCATCTCAAAAAAAAAAAAGAAAGAAAGATGTATGTATATTACATCTCAAATGCTGATTTAATATTTTGAGAACTATATTTTAACATAATTGGTCTCCAATTGTATATAAATACATTATTCTGAGTAGGTAATGTATAGATTACCTGACTGCCAAAAGGGTCCTTAAGACAAAAGTTAAAAAAATCTCAAGGAAGGATTTTCTGGACAAAAAGAAAATCCCTGGTTATTGGATTTGACACTCACCTCTATACCTTTGTGTGTTTTTCCTTATTCACCCTTGTCTGTACTCCCAGAGGACTAAAGTGGTGACAAATGATCAGAGCCATTGAAATGCATTCCCCAGGACAGCCTGGTAAGATGATTAAGAGCTCAGGAGTCAGCTTGCCTTGTTCTACCCAGCAAGTTATTTAACCTCTCTGTGCCTCACATCTATAAAATGGGAATTATAAGTGTTGCTTGTAAGGTTGTCATGAGGATTAAATGAGTCAGTCCTTTGAGTCTCTTAGTGTCTAGCACATAGCAAGCTCTCAGCAAATGTTAGCTGCTCTTCCAAGTACCTGATACAGCTATTTCTTTATGATATTTCTGGGATGGAAAGAGAAAACAGTAGGTTGATTATTCCTCTTGTGAATCTCATCCTACACATTGCTTTTTTTTTTTTAAATTTATTTTGAAACTGAGTCTCAAGCTGTCGCCCTGGGTAACTTGCTGTGGCATCATAACTTACAGCAACCTCCAACTCTTGGGTTTAAGCAATTCTCTTGTCTCAGCCTCCCAAGTAGCTAGGCACCCACCACAACGCCCAGCTATTATTTTGTTGCAGTTGTCATTGTTGTTTAGCAGGCCCGGGCTGGGTTCAAACCCTCCAGCCTCAGCGTATGTGGCCAGTGCCCTACCCCTGAGATACGGGACACCACCCCACATTACTTTTATAATGCACAAAATAGATATTCTTTTCTAAAGCACATAAAAGAAAGTTGATAATCCTTCCTTGAGATTTTTTTTAACTTAATTTTGTTTTACTTTTATTTATTTATTTAAAGGTATCCTATACTATTATAGCACATTCTATTTTTTTTTTTTAAACAAACACTGGTATACTGCAGATTATTTAGCAACTAAGATTTTTCCTTTAAAAAAATATACTGGAGATTATTCCATATTTGAAATTTTTCCTTATTTGTACATCTTTTTAACAGTAGTACAGTATTCCATTTTATGATATTGTATAACCTATTTAATCCATTCCCTAGTGATGAACATTTAGGATGTTTTCATTCTTTTCTCTACCATATGATGCTTAAGGGCTGAATTATGTCCCCCAACCCTTCAAATTCATGTAAGTCCTCCCCCTTAATAATGCAGAATGTGATCTTATTTGAAGATACACTTTTTTTTTTTTTTTTTTGAGATAGAGTCTCACTCTGTGCCCTGGGCAGAATGCTGTGGCATTATAGCTTACAGCAAACTCAAACTCTTGGGCTTGAGTAATCCTTTTGCCTCAACGTCCCAAGTACATGGGACTGTAGGTGTGCTCCACTATGCTCAGTTAGTTTTTCTATTTTTCAGTAGAGACAGGGTCTTGCTCTTGCTCAGGATTGTCTTGAACTCCTAAGCTCAAGTGATCCTCCTGCCTCTGCCTCCCAGAGTGCTAGGATTACAGGCATGAGCCACCAAACCTGGCCTTGGACATGAGGTCTTTATAGAGGTAATCAAGATAAAATGATATCATTAGCATAAGCTTTAATTTAATATGAAGAAATTTGGACAGAGATTTAAGGAGGAGGGAAAATAATATGAAAACACAAAGAGAAGGGCCAAGGAAAGAGGCCTGGAACAGATATTTCCCTGACAGCCCTCAGAAGTTGATTCTTGAGGCCAGACACAATGGCTTACACCTATAGTCTTAGTACTCTGGGAAGCTGAGGCAGGTGAATTGCTTGAGCTCATGGGTTGGGGACCAGCCTCAGCAAGAGCAAGACCCGATCTCCACTAAAAGTAGAAAAACCTGGATGGCGCTCAAATTCCTGAGCCGGCCCGGTTGTCCTTCTGGAGTGATTGCCACCACTTCCAGGGTGGGCTGGGGCATGGAATTGCTGTGCCCTGGCTCCCTCTGGGCCTGTGTTGCCATATTCCCTGCTGCTATGAGCTTCCTCAAGAGCTTCCCTCTGCTAGGGTCTGCCGAGGGGCTCTGGCAGCAGCAGCCAGACACCGAGGCTGTGCTGAACGGGAAGGGCCTTGGCATTGCCGAGAGCCGCCTGTGTTGGTTAGATGGCTCTGGATTGGGACTCTCATTGGAATGCCCCACCATTAGCTTACATGCTGTGTCCAGGGACCTAAATGCCTATCCATGAGAGCATTTGTATGTTATGGTGAATGCCAAACGTGGAGAAGAATCAAAAGAATCTGTGGCCGATGAGGAAGAAGACAGTGATGATGCTGTTGAACCTATTGCTGAATTTAGATTTGTGCCTAGTGAGGATAAATCAGCATTGGAGGCCATGTTCACTGCAACGTGTGAATGCCAAGCCTTGCATCCAGATCCTGAGGATGAAGATTCAGATGACTATGATGGAGAGGAATATGGTGTGGAAGCCCATGAACAAGGAAAAGGGGACATCCCTAAATTTTACACCTATGAAGAAGGATTATCCCATTTAACAGCGGAAGGCCAAGCCATATTGGAGAGAATAGAAGGAATGCTTTCTCAGTCTGTTAGCAGCCAGGATAATATGGCTGGGGTCAGGACAGAAGAGTCAATAAGAGATTATGAAGATGGGATGGAAGTGGATACTACACCCATAGTTGCTGGACAGTTTGAGGATGCGGATGTTGATCACTGAAAATGGTTTATGTTGTTTGACGATTCTGCTCATAACTGCAAGAGAGAACTTGGTGCCTCTTTCACTCTGGAGTGGGTTGATGAAAAGTCTTTTTCCTTCTCCAAACCTCACCTGAACCAGTTCTTTCTTGAACCTTCAACATCTTAAGTTAGTTCTATAACAGACTGTACTGAGACAAGTTGTCACCAGCAGAAGAAACTTTGACCTTTATTAACAAAGGTGAATTAACTTAACCAAGAGGGTATTTGTAGTTCATTATTTACCCCAAAACTTTCTGTGTCTAGGGTACCCTCTGGGGAAGCCTGTAATTCCTGCCTTCCCTGTATGCATCTTCCATCCCCTAGCAGGTCTATGTTGTGAAAACACACAGGAGCTTGGAGGTACAGGTAGACTAGGAGGGAGAGAGAGAGGTGGAAGCTAAGAAATGCTTCTTTGGGGCTTCTTTGGGGGAAGAATACTCCTAAAAAGAAAGAGCTCAGAGGAATCCTAGCCTCTGCTCATTCTCCACATGGACAAGAGTCTTCTGTTAATTTGAGGCCCAGATTAATTAGTTCAGGCTTTTCTAGGCAACCTCTTTAGTAATATCCCAGCCACGCATGCTACCACTGACACAAGTGCTTCTGACTAGTTTTTGCTCCCTTTTCCGTTTTATCAGTCTGCTTTGTGGTAACCGCTTCAGTTGTATCCTTTACTTTCCAACATCTTAAGTTAGTTCTGTAACAGAAAAAGTGAAACTGGGATGAAATCCTCGAAGTACTCCAAACGATAATGGTTTTATCTTTGTAATAGCTTAACAAATAAATCTAGGTTTTCTATATATAGATAAAAAAAATAGTAGGCTAGGTGCCTGTGGCTCAACAGGCTAAGGCGCCAGCCACGTACACCTTAGCTGGCGGGTTCGAATCCAGCCCGGGCCCGCCAAACAACAATGATGGCTGCAACTAAAAATGACCGGGCGTTGTGGCAGGCACCTGTGGTCCCAGCTACTCAGGAGGCAGAGGCAAGAGACTCGCTTAAGCCCAGGAATTGGAGGTTGCTGTGAGCTGTGTTGCCATAGCACTCTATCCAGGGTAACAGCTTGAGGCTCTGTCTCAAAAAAAAAAAAAAAGTTGATTTTTCAGAAAGAAATATCCCTGCTACCACCTTCATCCCATACAAAATTCAAGACAATAAATTATTGTTTAAGTCACCCAGCCATGATACTTTGTTTTGGCAGTTCTAGCAACTAATACAATGATGCTTCAGTGAATGTCCTGGTGTATATATTATACATATGTATTTTTTCACAAAGGTGCAATTATGTTGGGAGAATTCAAGAAGTAAATTTATTGACTTTTAACTAATGACAAAACTTTCTAAGTTTCCTTAACTAAATCAACGACAGTCTCTAAGCTCCTTTCATCTGGTCATGGAATGGTCAACAGAAGACCCCTAAACACACAAAGTCCTTTCATGCTTCTCCATGTTTGCATATGCCCTTTGCTTTTCTTGGAGTGCCTTTCCTACTAAAATCTCTAAAAAACTCCAATACAGGCTTGGCACCTGTGGCTCAACGGGCTAAGGCGCCAGCCACGTACACCTGAGCTCGTGGGTTCAAATCCAGCCCGGGCCCACCAAACAACAATGATGGCTACAACCAAAAAATGGCCGGGCGTTGTGGCGGGCCCCTGTAGTCCCAGCTACTTGGGAGGCGGAGGCAGGAGACTCGCTTAAGTCCAGGAATTGGAGGTTGCTGTGAGCTGTGATGCTACAGCACTCTATCCAGGGTGACAGCTTGAGGCTCTGTCTCAAAAAAAAAAAAAAAACTCCAATACAACTACTCCAAGTGCTCCCTCCTCTGTGGAACTTTCTGTGGTAGGCAGCCATTGGCATGAACTCTGCTGATCTCCATCTCTCCGTATTTGTTAGCATTGGGTATTCCTCACCTCCCTGAATTTGTTTTTCCTTGAATGTGGACTAGTTTGATGACTCATTTCTAATGAACAGAGTATGGCATAAGTGACAGGATATCATTTTTGAGATTAAGTTAAAAAAAGACTGGTTTCTGACTAAGGGCACTTTCTCTCACACACTCTTGTTTCTTGTTTCTTTCTTCATTACTCTCATGGGAGGCAACCAGGAACCATATTGTGAAGCACCTCTAAGGAGAGGGCTTGGGAATGATGAAGGCCCTCTAATAACCAGAGTGAACCGGGAAGTGGCTCTCCACTCATTCAGGCCTTCAAATGAGACACAGCTGACATCTTGACTGCACTCTCATACAACACTTTGAAGCAGAAACACCCACCTAAGCCTTGCCTGCGTTCCTGACATACAGAAACTGTAAGGTAGTAAATGTTACTTTAAGCTGCTAAAATTTTGGAGTAATTTCATATGCAGCAATAGGTAACTAATACACCTGCCATCTTCCCTCTGTTTTTCCCCTGAGCCTCCAAAGTTATTTGGGCTTAATAGTAATGCTTGTAACACACTACAGTATTCTTATTTCTAAGTCACTCTCCCCTACTTGACTATCTCCAAGGACAGGATGTATTTACTGTGTCTTACCCAAAATTCAAGCCACCATCATCAGTTTCCTACACAGCAGTAATAACTTGCAACTGGGCTCCTGTCTAATCTCTTATCATCCCAGTCCTGTGAAGTCTTTTTAAAAGGCAACTCTGATCATTTGAGAGCTTAAAGTCCTTATCCTCATTCCTAGAATAAAGACCTAAATTCTTAGTCAGCCTCCCAGGACTATCATGATCTGCTTTCCTCACCACAGACTCTAAACTCACTTCCCCCTATTCCTGGTATGACAGTAACACTGCTCTTTCAGTTCCTCAGTTGAACCATGCTCCTTCCTCCCCCAATGTTTTTGCACACACAGTACCCTGATATGCTTTCTCTTATCCTCACTCAATTTATTTATTCATTATTATTATTATGGCTTTTTTTTTTTTGAGAGAGAGAGAGAGAAAGAGAGTTTCGCTCTGTTGCCCAGGCTAGAGTGTCATGGCATAAGCCTAGCTCACAGCAACCTCAAACTCCTGGGTTCAAGGTGCAATACTCCTGCCTCAGCCTCCTGAATAAGCTGGTACTACAGGCACCTGCCCCAACATCCAGCTCCCTCTGATCACCCAAGGTTGAGTGCTGTGGCATCACATAGCTCACAGCAACCTCAGTCTCTTGGGCTGAAGTGATCCTCTTGCCTCAGTCTGCCAAGTAACTAGGACTATAGGCACCTGTCACAACACCTGGCTATATTTTTAGAGATGGCATCTTGCTCTTGCTCAGGCTGGTCTCAAACTCATGAGCTCAGGCAATCCACCAGCCTCAGCCTTCTAAAGTGCTACAATTATAGGCATGAGCCACCGCTCTGGCCCATTTTTTTCTATTTTTGGTAGAGACAGGGGACTCACTCTTGCTCGGGCAGTATAGAAATCCTCAAGGGATCCTCCTGCTTCGATGTCCTAGAGTTCTGGCAGTACAGGCATGAGCCATGGTGCCTGGCTTCTCACTTAGTTTGTTTGTTTATTTATTTATTTATTGTAGAGACAGAGTCTCCCTTTGTTGCCCTCAGTAGAGTGCTGTGGCATCACACAGCTCACAGCAACCTCCAATTCCTGGGCTTAGGTGATTCTCTTGCCTCAGCCTCCAGAGGAGCTGGGACTATAGGTGCCCGCCATAATGCCTGGCTATTTTTCTTGTTTTTGCAGTTCAGCCGAGGCCAGGTTGAACCCCGCACCTTTGGTATGTGGGGCCGGTGCCCTACTTGCTGAGCCACAGGTGCCGCCCCTCACTCAGTTTATTATATAAACATATTCTGGGCAGCACCTGTGGCTCAGTTGGTAGGGCGCCGGCCCCACATACTGAGGGTGGCAGGTTCGAATTCGACCCCAGCCAACTAAAACAGCAGTGAAAACTACAACCAAAACAACAACAAAATATATAAATATATAAGCATATTCTTCTTTTAGGTCTCAATTCAGAGTCACTTTTTCAGAGAAGGCCTTCTTGCCTTCCCTGATAAATTGAAGAACACCATGGATTTCCTTCCTACTGATTATTGCAATTGAGATTAAATGATTGTTCAAGGCTTGGCGCCTGTGGCTCAACGGGCTAAGGCGCCAGCCACATACACCTGAGCTGGCGGGTTTGAATCCAGCCTGGGCCTGCCAAACAATAATGGTGGCTGCAACCCCAAAATGGCCAGGCGTTGTGGTGGACGCCTGTAGTCCCAGCTACTTGGGAGGCAGAGGCAGGAGACTCGCTTGAGCCCAGGAATTGGAGGTTGCTGTGAGCTGTGATGCCACAGCACTCTATCCAGGGTGACAGCTTGAGGCTCTGTCTCAAA
>CAUYON010027817.1:0-12217 GCA_963573935.1 Arctocebus calabarensis
GCGGAGGCAAGAGACTCGCTTGAGCCCAGGAATTGGAGGTTGCTGTGAGCTGTGATGCCACAGCACTCTATCCAGGGTGACAGCTTGAGGCTGTCTCAAAAATAAAATAAAATAAAATAAAAAATTAAAAAGGATACAAAAAAAAAAGAAAAGAAACAGCCCAATTCCTACAAAATAGTGAATAACATTAAATAAAGTTCTAGGCCTTTCTAAACATTAAAACATCTACTGACATTACTTCTGCCAACATTTAAATGTTAAGTCTTCTTCTGGAATGTTTTTAATTGAAAAGCTTTTATAGTCTTTGGAGCCAGAACATTTGCTATTGATGTCAAAAGCATTGACTATTTAAAGAAGAAAGCATAATTTCACTAAATTAACTGATGTGTTCAAGGGGAATGATCATTCTCAAAACTTCCAGTTATAATCTTAAAGCAACAAAATGTGCATGCAAAAGTTCTTCCTTACACTGTATGATTTTATATGATTTATTTATGAGCTATCAAAATAACTATTGTGTTTTGGAGCTCCACATCTAGAGAGTCATTCATTAGTTAAACATTTCCAACTCTGTAAAGAGGAAATAGTTATGAGCTAATCAGGACATTGTCTTAAAGCAAAATATTAGTCTTCTATTCATTTTGTCATTTTGGCTGTGAAAGAACAGACTAAACACATTTCATTCAACAACTAAAAGCACATTAAACTGAATTTTTAGACACGACTTTTTGTATTCTAAACTGTCATCTTCCAGTGCTACAGAAACTGCAGCAAAGCTGACCTGTGCAGAGTGACAGAGAACTTCTCCACTGGAGCGACAGTGTGGCTCAGGGCAGCTGTTACCATGACATACCAGACACACGATGAGCCCATTGCGTGGCCAGATGGACTGCCTGCAATGACAAAGTGCCCATCCATGTGAAAGGTGACCAATTAACTATTGAGATTGGAAATGGACCATAGAATACCATATTTACCATGAACATGACAAATAACTCTGGGAAAGCCCACAGGGCACAGGTTATATGCAGTATTTAGAAGCAGCTAGAAATAAGGTTCACTGAGTCAAAGTGAGCCTCAAGAACACTATTTCAAATAATTTTTCCCCACATTTTCAAGCTCATTGAATTCCAGAAATCAATATACAGGGTGGGCATAAAGTATTAAGCAAAATATATTATTTTAAATTGCACATAAACTTTATGGTCATCCTGTATTCAAGGTAATTACAAATCCAACCCAGACTACTGCACCAAAATCTGCCACAAAACTACTCATCCGTCGTAAGTAGTTGTTTTGTTTTGAGACAGAGTCTCACTCTGTCACCCTCAGTAGAGCGCTATGACATCACAGCTCACAGCAACCTTCAACTCTTGGGCTTCAATGATTCTCTTGCCTTAGTCTGAGTAGCTGGGAATACAGGTGCCCGCGACAACGTCTGTCTATTTTTTTGTTGCAGTTGCCACTGCTGTTTTAGCTGACCGGGGCCAGGCTCCAACCCGCCACTCTCAGTACATGGGGCTAGTGTCCTACCCACTGAGCCACAGGCACCTCCCTGTAACTAGTTGTTTTTAATTGACAAGAAAATTGAAGTACTTGTATTGGATGTTGAATAAGTTTATTTGCCTGGGCTGAAAAATAAAACTCTAAGGAATATCATTGTTGTGTCTGTGGGTCCCTGATTGACTTAGAAATGACTGCTGTATGCAAGCAGCTAGCTCTATGCCTATCTTGTGGTTGCTGCAATGAGAATCTTTGTGACAAACTGGAGAATGGAGGATGAAGAAAAATCTGGGATGAAAAGAGTGCAGAGAGGTAGCCTTTCTATTTCTAGAATGTCTTTTCCATGTTGTTTGATTTTTTTTAGGTATTCTTGTTTTTATTGTTGTTTGTTCATTTGTTTCTTTGTTTTTTATCTGGTTAAACACCAGAAACTCCTTTTTAAAAACAAAACATCATTTTTTTTTTTTTTTTTACAGTTTTTGGCTGGGGCCAGGTTTGAACCCACTATCTCCAGTATATGGGGCTGGTGCCCTACTCCTTTGAGCCACAGGCGGCACCCCTAGTCGTATTTTTTTTTTTTTTTTTTTTTAACAAAGAAACATTTACTTCTTATCTGCAGGACTTTCCAGAGCCTTTTCAGTGAATTATAAATCTTCCAACAATGAATACAGAATGCAGTCTCCCCCTTCCCCATTTCTTTTCCCAGAAAATGTCTCTTAAGATGGAACACATACTGGCATAGACCAAACTAGCATTCTTAATGTGTCAAATGTCTTCCAGCCAACCATTCATCAATTCTTCACACATTGAAGAAATGTGCAATATAGCTTCACAAAGCTATAATACACATCGTCTCTGCCCTGATGGACTGCACAGTCTAGGCAGGTAGATAGATAAAGAATTACAGCACAGTGTGATAACTGATACTAAAATGAGAGGTCTAAATAGGGGGCACAGGTGAGGCAGAATGGTGGGAACAAAATAAGGGCCACATATCATTGAGCAAAGTTATGGGCAAGCTGCTATGGTAACCATTATAGAAACACGTTGTTTACTCTAGTTTGGGGGAAACTCTGCAGGAGGTGCCTGGACAAATTGAGGGCAAGTGTGTCCTTGAGTAACTCTGACTTCATTATGCCATCATTACCATGTATTATTGCCCCCCACCATGTCTTTAGAAGCCATGATACTTCTCACCTGCACAAATAAAGTAAAAACCTCCTCCACCTAATAGACCGAAGGAGATAACATTTTCATTGACCGGGGGATGGCAACACAAGAAAGAGGAAGTCAAAAGAAAGAGAGGAGACCCCAGGGCCACTGTCCCCTTTGGATGTGTGCCCCTCATGCCTCTCCTCTAGAGTGTACCGTGCTTGCTGATCTTTCTTCACACACACACACCCATGTCTGGACAGACTCTTGCTTAATAAACTTTTGTCACTTTGCTCCACTACTTCGGTGTTTGGTTTTAATTCTTTCTCTCTAAATACAAGGACCCAAAAAAGATCACATGCCTGTAACAATATAAAGATTTATGTATAGTTTTATGGGAGCAGAAAAGAAAGATATTTAGAAAGCTCATTAAGAACTTATACATTCACGACCCTCAGAGTTTCTTTCAAAGAATGTCAGAGGGCAAGGATTTTATGCCACAGAGCAAAATATGGCGAGCTACAACACACTCTTATGGATTTAAAAAAATGTCATTTTCCTTTAGATATATTTCAAGAAAACCTGTTTATAGTCTTATACTCAACTTCCACAATAAAGATTTTACACTAATACAGAATCTCATAAAAAAAAAAGGAAGTGACCCAAAAAGCCTACTATATACTACAAGCAGAAGAGAAAAAAAGACATTTTAAAGAAATTGTTCTAAGGTTAGAGATAATCTTTACTGTCAATACTAATATTGGGAAATCCTTACCTTTCTTACAGAAAACTTATCTATTTTCCCCTCATTCATGAGACTCTCAGAAGCCCTATTATAACTTCAAAAGTTGCTTAGCAGCAAATAAATCAGTATCTCTAGGGACTTATTATAGTTTTTTGAGAATTCATTCTAGCTAACCTTTTTTTGTTTGTTTTAGTATCAAAACACTACATTCATCCACAAAGTAAATGCTCAAATATAAAGCCATTTGGGGAATATTCTCCCCATCTACCCTTTCACAAATAACAAAATAGAGTTTGATTATTCATAAATCTTCTTTCCTTCTTCATTACAATTTTGATCGCTAAGAACTTTTAGCGTCCTCGCCAATGACATTTTCTTTAATACCCTTTATAATATCATACAGGTTATTAGATGACAATAATACATAATTACTCTCTGTTGGAATATCATTAATAACTTGAGGCTGCTGTAATTGCCTACCTGGGCCTGTTTCGCATGTAGTAGGGAACTGTTCAAGGCATAGACTTGTGTGATTTGGGTAAATCTGAGTTTCTTGGACCCACCAGTAAGGCCGATGACCAAATAATATCCTGTATTTAAAGAAATATAAAGATGCATATATTTAAATGCACAGCTTTTAATTGGACTTAATTGGACACTAGTTATTCTTTCCTATGAAAATGACTCAAACAGGGGAGTGATGGGGGAAAGTTCAAGATTAAGAGTCTCGGACAGAACGTGGGTTCTGGTCTCTCATTCCTCACAGAGAATGGTAGTCATCTGGGGTTTGGGGATCCTAGTTTCCCATAAACAAGGGGACTTTTTTTCCTTGCAGGAATATCCTGTGAGTACTTTGGGTATATCTGGGAATATCAAAGTGGTCCCTAGAATCATCAATCTGTTCATTATTATGCTGCTCATTTAACTAATTGGTTAATCACAGAACATGTGTAACAGGTTTGGGAAACTTACTTATTAGCCAGTAAATTATGCATTTCTATGCTTTCTTAAAGTTCTACTTACAAATCTGGCATTTCAAGTTTACTGGTATGTTTAAAAGATTTTTCAAGTAAAATTATACACATCTGAAATTTGATCATTAAATCAAAGCTACAGATTTAAGGATAAGTTTTAGGGGAAATAAAGCAGAAGTCTTACCATTTAAATATAAGATTGAACCAATCCCCAATGACCGCTACCCATATCATCTTGGTTCCAACGGTCTGGTTAAGTTGAAACCAAAGTGGAAAATAAATAGAAAAGATATTCCGGGGCTCTCCAACCTTGGACATAAAATTTAGAAAATCGTAGCAAGCTCGGTAGTCCTTCTGCAAATTCTGAATTATGAGCACTTCATTTCTATGAAGGAAATCCATCGTGAAAGGGAGGCGGCTCTGAACACAGAGCAGTTGGAGCTGATGTGCTGTGGGTCCTGCTGTTTTTATACAGAACCTTCATGGAGTGTTGAACCATTACTGAGCATGTGATACTGACCATCTGTGGAAAGGGCACATTGACTCTCCTCTGCAGAAAACCTCATCTGTTGATGATTTTAATCAGTAGCAGGGAGGTGAAATACATGCTGATCTGTGGCATTTTGAGGAGAAATTTAGGTAGAAAAGGCAATGAATTTCCTATGTATCCTCTCTTTTGTGTTAACAGTTGGATCGTGTTTGTTGGAAATTTTTTGCACGGTCCATTTCCTTCAAGGGCAGACATTAGCAATTTCTGTGTTTGGCTAGAAGACCAAATAATTATCATGTACCAAATAGCCCGTAAAGATAGACATTTTCATTTAAGATGGAGTATCTCCCTAAGGCTATTTTATTGGGTCTTTGAGGAAAACAGTTGAGTAATGATCTGGGCATGAAATGTATATGATAGGACCGACTATTTTCTAATCAGATATTTTAAAATATGACTAGTTTGATATTTCTTTAGTATCAAAGAGAATGATAGAATACACATGGAACAGGGAAGGAGACACATTGAATAGATGGAGGCTGGAAGATGTGTTGCTCCATGAGGATGAGGCAAGAAGGCAGAAATGAAAGTCTCTTGCAAATAAAAATGTCTTAGAACTGAGGCATAGCTTTCACTGACAAGGGAATACAGTTGAGAGTATTGGGGAATGGCGCCTGTGACAAAAATAGGAGCAGACTTCCAAGGGCTTTCGACCAATCAGGAAAACGGGTTGTGCAGAAGAGTGTCCAGCAGAAGTGGAAAGCGCCAGAACAAACATGCAGATTGAGAATGAGCAGAAGGGGCCAAGTCAGGGTGAGAGGCTGGTTTTCTTTTCTTTCATGTATTTATTTATTTATTTACTTTTTGAGGCAGAGTCTCACTTTGTCACCTCCAGTAGAGTGCTGTGGTGTCATAGCTCACAGCAACCTCAAACTCTTGGGCTCAAGCAATTCTCTTGCCTCAGCCTAAAAAGTAGCCGGGACTACAGGTACCTGCCACAATGCCCAGCTATTTTTAGAGACGGGGGTCTCACTGTGGCTCAGGGTGATTGCAAACCTGAGCTCAAGCATCTACCCGCCTCAGTCTCCCAAAGTGCTAGGATTACAGGTGTGAGCCATCATGGCAGGCCTTGAGAGGCTGGTTTTAGACAGCTAAAGTTCTGCTGGGAGGATTAGTGGGCAAGCAACGCAGCCCCATCAGGTGGCTGAGAGTAGAGAGAGGTAGATATATCTACCAGTGACCTTACCATTCAGATTGTTGTTTTTGCTAACCAAGGCCTCCTTCCCCAGACACCTTCACAGATTATGCATATCACTTAAACTTCTCCTACAGTTGTGTTCCCTCACTTATTGGTGCCATTGTTATTGGGATTCAGTGTCTATCTGGCCCTTCCAGGCCTCTGTTGCCTCCTCTGGGAGAAATGCTTTAAAATATATGAGAAGGCCGGGTATTGGTGGCTTATACCTATAATCCAACACTTTGGGTGGCTCAGGGGGGAGGATCACTGAGGCCAGGAGTTCAAGACCAGCCTGAAAAATGTAATGAGAGCTTATCTCTACAAAAATTTAAAAATTAGCTGGCCATGGTGGTGTGTGCCTATAGTCCCCATGGTGGTGTGTGCCTATAGTCCTAGATACTCAGGAGGCTATGACAGGAGGATTGCTTGAGGCCAGGAGTTGGAGGTTGCAGTGAGTTAAGGTCACACCAATGCATTCTAGGCTGGGCAACAGAGCGAGACTAAATCTTAAAAACAAAACAAAACGATCTTTTGGGGTGCTTTTAAAAAATGCCTTAATTTTGTCCCACTCCAAAATTGTTTAAATTTCTGGTGATGGGATGTGGACATTAGTATTATAAAAATACTTCCCAAATGGTTCCAACATAGAAGAAAGATTTAGAATCAGTGTGCTAAAGCAATCGGTATGAGCAAAAGCCTTGACTAATGACAGTCTATGCTTCTGGCTTTTTTATTTTGCATACTTGGTTTCTATAATTTCCATAGTCTCTTTAATGAGCTATGAGGAAGGACATAACTATCCTTTATTCTTTTACCGAGAAGTATTTGAACTACATAATTCATAATATTCATTTTCTTCAGAAATGTTTTATCCTTAAACTGGGAAGTGAATGATATCAAATACTTTTTGTCTTACGATTAAAAATTAAACTTCCTGCTCATTCAATCCTGCTCAAGACTTCGGAGTCTGTGAGCTTGATGAAGTGGGCTGCATACGAGCCTTTCATCTTCAGTAGTTAATTTAGAAAGTCTGTCTCTGGAGGACTATCTGGTTCTGTAGACGGGGTGGGGGGGATAATTAGCTGAAATAAAACCTTAATTTCTTTTGCCCTTGATAGGATCTGCTAACCTGTTTATTCCTCATAGTTCATCATTTTTGGTCTTTCCATATTTTAGCCTGTGTACATCTCCTTAGCAATGCCTTAGGGGACTGTATTAGCCTGCCAGGGCTGCCATAACAAAATACCAGGCTGGGGGCTTATGCAGCAGAAATAGATTTTCTCACAATTCCGGAGACCCGAAGTCTGGAATCCAGGTGTTGGCAGGGGTGGGTTCCTCTGAGATTGCTCTCCTAGGCTTGCTCCCCCTGTTTTGTCACCTAGCCTTCCCCGCTCTCTGGGTGTGTCTGAACCTCCTCTTCTTCTGAAGACACCGGCCATATTGGACTAGAGCAGTGATTCTCAACCTTCCTAATGCCCCCCATCTATTTTCGTTATTACAAAGAGATCATGACCCACAGGTTGAGAACCACTGGACTAGAGCAACCCTCATGACCCCACCTTAACTCAATCACCCCAACAAAGACCCTGTCTTGGGGCAGTGCCTGTAGCTCAAAGGAGTAGGGCACCGGCCCCCTATACTGGAGGTGGCAGGTTCAAACCCAGCCCTGGCCAAAAACTGCAAAAAAAAAAAAAGACCCTGTCTCCAAATAGAGTCACACTGGGAGGTACTGGATTTGGGCTTTGACATGATTTTTGGGCAAACACAATTTAGCACATCACGGGGATTTAAATATAATTTCTAATTACATTTTATGTTGAGCTTATCATAGTTAGCATCTCTCTCTGGCACTGCAGTGTAAGCTCCATAAAACAGAGGGTCACGTCTGCCTGTGTGCCACCTGCTCGTATAGCTCTTAACACAGACCCGGGCAGTAGCTGATTTC
Organism: Arctocebus calabarensis; assembly: GCA_963573935.1. Classification (NCBI taxonomy): domain Eukaryota; kingdom Metazoa; phylum Chordata; class Mammalia; order Primates; family Lorisidae; genus Arctocebus; species Arctocebus calabarensis. The sequence goes on from CAUYON010027817.1 coordinate 8,047, forward strand.
CCAGGAAGCTGGCACAGCTTGCATGGGCCCGTTAGACAGCAAGTCGCTGCTGGGAATTGTACAATATATTCATAATTTTATATTCTTGTTATTAAAAAGAAAATTTCACAAAACCTGGAACATCTCTCCGGCCCATCATAGTTATTTGGTAAATGTTAACTGAATTAATAGAATATTGAACAAAGGCTGATAGGAGTACTAATTTATAAAGGGACGATGTTTAAAAACTATGTCTGTCATTTGGTTAGTGCAAACTCAGAATTCATTTTCAGTGTCCACAGAGATAATGTGATAAAGTGGCAAGGTCAAGAAAGGATGCATTATATAAATGCTCTAAGAAAGGATGCATATAATAGGTACTAGAGAACAGAATAATAAACAGGTTAACATATTTCTTTTCTTTTCATTTTTTTCTTCTTGTGGCAGACGCTTGTGCTGTCACACAAGCCAGAGTGCAATGGTGTCATCACAGCTCACTGCAAACTCACACTCATGGGCTTGAGCGATCCTCCTGCCTCAGTCTCCTGCTCAACTAATTTTTCTATTTTTTTTTTTTTTTTATAGAGATGGAGTCTTGATTTTGCTCAGCTGGCAGCAAATTCCTGGCCTCAAGTGATCCTCCTGTCTTGGCCTCCCAAAGTGCTGGGATTACAGGCATGAGCCCAGCCCCCAAAACATTTCTTTAAGGTTTCCTCTGAGGAAAGAAGAGAATAGAGGGGACAGGGATAAAACCTAGACTTTGAATATATTTATTTTATACATTTGACTTTGAAACTGTGTAAATATTTTCCATAATTATAAAACAAAGTTAAAATCAAAAGGTATTAACATACAACATTTTAAAAATGAAATGAATGAAAACAACACCTGATCCATCACACTGGTGGAGTGTTTCACTTCAAGCTGTTCAGAACCTGCAGGTATTTTATGCTTTGCTCCTGTGAGAAATCTCTTCCTCAGTGTTTCCTTGGTGCCCCCCAGTTTGTCATTTGTCACTAGACTTGCCATGGCTCAAGATGGGGATACACCCCAGGGCCTATCCCAAGTGGGAACAGGCAGGAGGGAAATATAGGACGTTGGCTCTTTCTGACTCTAATAATCTTTCAGAGAAGCTTTTCCCTTTAGTAAGAGCCCGCCTGACAAGCTGAGTCATTTTAAAGCCAAAGTTGTTAGAGTTCAAGGTCTGTCCTAAATCAATTCACCAAGTGATGACGGAACAAAGCCACTTTCAAGCTACCCAGATCCAAAAGAGGCTAGATCTACCTGTACTTCTATCCTCTTTTTGAGGTTGTCTTTCTCAAAGTGTAATCTATAGACTGCCTGCTCTTTGCAGGCCTCCTCCACATCACAGAATCATACTCCTGAGGAATGAGAGCTAGAATAAACACTTCAGTAAGCTTCATACATGGTTTTCATATACATCAAATTTTAGAAGCTCTGTCCTAATTTACCCCTCCCTTGAAACAAGGTGTCTACACCCATCCTGTGCCTCCTGCCCCCGAGTTGGCCCTTCTTTGTACCACTTTTTCAACTTCTGCTTAAGGCATCTTTTTCTCATTTACCTTAACTAAGATCTGTATTATTTCACTCTTTCCCATGGATGAATGCTTAGTCTGCTCTTATATCCCTCCTTTCTGTTATCCTTTTCTACCCAAGACACATGGTTAATACTAAAAAAATTAGCTATAATTAATATTACAGAAGAATCTCTGTAAGTTGACCACCCAAGGGACTGCAACAATCTGGTTAACCTACAGAGGTGCTCAACGTAGGCCTACTATACTGACATGTACATGTGATACATGTCTGGTCTATGAAAACTAGGTCAACTAAAGGAGATGGTCAGTGTAGGGAGGTGGTCAGCTTTCTATTGCATTCTTATTTTGCCGAATAGTTGGTAAAAGTGGAGTCAAACTCCAGCTCTAAAATTCTTGATCAGAGTAGAAGGAGGCAAATTTTGCTCCTATACATGAATCTCACGTTGCTTCTCTTTTTACTCTGATGTTTCTGCCTCTTCTTCCCTCTTTTCTCTCCCTCTTTCTTTCCTCTGTCCTGCCCTCTCCCTTCTTCACAACAAACACTTAGTTATCTAAATCTTTCACTAGGTCAGTGTCTTCAAACTTACCCTTCGGCCTGAGAAAAAAGCTCCAAGAGGGTGGATACAAGTCTGAATTGTTCTGTTGCATCTAGGAATCAAACCACGTGTCCTACAGGTTAAACAGAGGGTCTTCAGGAAATTGCACAGCCATCCACCACTTCCTTCAGGACCAACTCTTTTCCTCTTGCTGTAGCAGAACTCTCTGTTTGATTCCTACACGTGTTCAACAACTACAACACGGTTGTGCCAGAAAAAAGCATTTTTGGAGTGGAGGAAATCTTCACAAATATGTGCTCTAGGGTCTGATCTTAGCCAGATCTCTTCAGTTACCAGGCAGTTGACAGCCTGAATTGATTACTTATGGGTCAGTGAACTTCCTCAAATTGCATGCAAGCTGTTCATGCTCATACACATTTGTTGGAAGATGGCCACAGCTTTCACCATATTCTCAATGGAATCCCTGACCGAAACGAAGTACAACATGAAGTTCACTGGAGTCTCATGCACTGTCCATGGTGCCTCTGCCAGGTGCCTCTCATGTCCCCAGTCTCCTCCGAGACATATTCAGAATTCCAGTCACCCAGCATGATGTGCTCATCTTAATGACTTCCTTCCTCTTAATGCCTGTTCGTTCTGTAAAAATCTTATATTGTATAGCTGCTCCCCACACTCTATTCTCTTGCCTTGTTTTTAGTTACTCCCAGTAGTTGAATATTTCCAGTTCTTTCTGATTCATGTAAGTTCTCCTAAGGTTTTGATTTACACTAAATCCTGCCTGTTTTACTTAGATTGCAACCTATAGTACAGAGACTAGAATTTCTTTTATACATTTCATCAATGAAATATTATATGACTCCAAGATATATTCTTCTCATAAAGTGAGCCATTCATCACTGAGTTACAATGCTCATTGCAATTCAACATCATTCAGAGACATTTGACTTTAATTTGTGTTACTTATGCAGTGGCAGTAAACACAAATATATTTTGAAGGCATTGACCTTTAATGTCTCTGCATGGTCATTATCCTTTTACCACAAGCTTATCTGCCTTTTCTAAAATAAATTATATTTGAGATCTCTCCAGTGTCACCTTGCGATGTAAAATAGATTTATTTCAGACTGAGTTTGGACCCTAGTGACTTTCAGAAAATCATTACCTCCACTCTGGCTAGCATCCCAGGAATATTGGCATTCTGTAATGACACTGTTATGAATGATCCTTCTGCAGCTGGTCCAGGCAACTCCCCCCATTAGTCTCATTATGTACTCTTCCCTAGAAATAACCATGACCTATGCATTTATATGCTTTTTCTTGGATTAACAAAGCACCCAACAGAGCTGGCCATTGAGTACTATTAATTTTCTTCTTAATAGAGTTAAGGTATCAGATGGATGGGTTCATATTTTATAGATGACTTAAAGAGTACTTACTATAAGGTAAGGCAGTTACTCTCAAATTTTAGGGTGCATCCAACTCACCTGGAGGGTTTGTTAAAACACAGACCCATTTTCAGAGTCTTAGATTCAGTGAGCTCTGAAACTTTGTATTTCTAATGAGTTCCCAAATAATGTTGATGATGTTGGGTAGGGAACCTCACTTTTGAGAAGCACTAGTGTAAGACACTGATCCCTACATGTACTGTACAGGATAGGGTTTGGACCTTAAGAAGCTTGTGGTCTCGCTGGGGAGATAAGATATTTACATAAATATCATGTCATTGTGCCCTCAGAAGTGAACCGGAAGTGTAAATGGAAAAGTAGAAAGGAAAGGCAGATATAACTTTCTGTCAATGAGATTAGGGAGGCTCGGCGCCTGTGGCTCAACTGGCTAAGGCGCCAGCCACGTACACCTGAGCTGGCGGGTTCGAATCCAGCCTGGGCCAGCCAAACAACAATGTCGGCTGCAACCAAAACAAAAAATGGCCAGGCGTTGTGGTGGGCGCCTGTAGTCCCAGCTACTTGGGAAGCAGAGGCAAGAGACTCGCTTGAGCCCAGGAATTGGAGGTTGCTGTGAGCTGTGATGCCACAGCACTCTATCCAGGGTGACAGCTTGAGGCTCTGTCTCAAAAAA
>CAUYON010027820.1:0-18129 GCA_963573935.1 Arctocebus calabarensis
CCCGCCAAACAACAATGACGGCTGCAACCAAAAAATGGCCAGGCGTTGTGGCGGGCACCTGTAGTCCCAGCTACTTGGGAGGCAGAGGCAAGAGACTCGCTTGAGCCCAGGAATTGGAGGTTGCTGTGAGCTGTGATGCCAAAGCACTCTATCCAGGGTGACAGCTTGAGGCTCTGTATAAAAAAAAAAAAAAAAAAGAGTATTTTCCATAATTGAACATCATTATAATAGGTACTTTAAAATTCTTGTCTGCTAATCCCAATATTGGGATCACCAAGGGGTCAGTGTCTGTTGATTATCTTTTCTCCTGAGTAGTAGACACAGTTTCCAATTTCTTTGTATGTTGAGTGATTTTTTTTTTTTTTGAGACAGAGTTTCACTATGTCACCCTCAGTAGAGTGGTATGGCATCATAGCTCACAACAACCTCAAACTCCTGGGCTCAAGCAATCATCTTGCCTTCACCTCCCAAGTTGCTGGGACTACAGGTGCTGCCCACAATGCCGAGCTATTTTTTTAGAAAAGGGGTGTCGTTCTTGCTCAGGCTAGTCCCAAACTCCTAAGCTCAGGCAATCCACCCACCTTGGCCTCTCCAGAGTGCTAGGATGTTGAGTAATTTTGAATTAAATTCTGGATGTTGTGAATGATACAGCATAAGAATTCTGGATTCTGTATGTTCATTTAGAGAGTTTTTAGTTTTTCTTTTAGCAGGAAAGTAACTTGGATGAACTCAAACTGCAAACTCTATCTTCCCTGAGAAGGGCATCAACTAAAATCTTAGTTAATTTCTTTGTAGTCTTAGCTGGGCTGCTTGGAATCTGCCACAAGCATAGGGGGTTCAGATGTCAGCCAGAGATTTTTACAGAGAATTTGGGTCTCTCCTGTTCTGGTTCTCTCTAAGATGTCCTCCTCTTTTGGGGTGCTGTAGTCATCCAGAACTGTGTTTTCTAGTTCTTCAAGTTAGTAATGCTAAGTTTTAACTGTTCTGCATGGAACAGTGCTCTATAGGGCCTGTTCTCAGGGCAAAAGCTATAAAAATGGGAAATTTAGCCAATGCTGTTCCCTTCTTCATAGCGTGGGTCCATCCTGTATCTGCCAGTTTTTGATCATTCTTCAGTTACTTCAAGTAGTTATCCTTTGTTAGTTTGTTTGAGGGTTTTTTTTTTTTTTTTAGGTTTTATTTGTTTTTTAGAGATAGTGTTTTGCCCTGTTACCCAGCCTAACTGCAGTGGTATGATCATAGCTCACTGCAGCCTTGAACTGCTGGGCTCAAGTGATCCTCCCATCTCAACCTCCCAAAATACCAGTATTATAGGCATAAGCCACCAGATCCAGACTTCAAGTAGTTGTTTCTATTTTTTAAGAAGTATATTTTCTCAAGAATTTAGTTTTGGTCTACAGAAGGATTGGTCTCCTGTGAGCTACTTGGCCATTACCAGAGGTGGGACCTGTGTGATTTTCTTTAATCTGGCATTTCCAAAAGCAATTCTTCATTTGGCAGAATCTTATTAGCATATTATTGACCTTACTATTTCATAGAACCCATTACGGGAAGTGCTATTCTCAGATTTTTATCCTGATACTTAGAAAATGGTGATAAAACTAACAGAGATTAGATACTTAGGAAGCAAGAAGGGTTTTGAAGGAAAGAGGATGGAAATAAACTTGAGCAATTTTTCTCTTAATACTCTCCAAATAACATTTTTTTTTTGAGACAGAGTCTCAAGCTGTCACCCTGAGTAGAGTGCTGTGACATCACAGCTCACAGCAACCTCCAATTCTTGGGCTTAAGTGATTCTCTTGCCTCAGCCTCCCAAGTAGCTAGGACTACAGGCGCCCGCCACAATGCCCCGCTACTTTTTGGTTGTAGTTGTCATGGTTGTTTGGCAGGCCCAGGCTGGATTTGAATCTGCCAGCTCTGGTGTATGTGGCTGGCACCCTAGCTGCTAGAGCTACAGGCGCCAAGCCTTTTTTTTTTTTTTTTGAGACAGAGCCTTACTGGTAGAGTGCTATAGTGTCATAGCTCACAGTAACCTTAAATTCTTAGGCTCAAGGGATCCTCCTGCCTCAGCCTCCCAAGTAGCACCTTATAGGTGCCTGCCACAATGACTGGCTAGTTTTTTCTATTATTAGTAGAGATGAGGTCTTTTTCTTGCTCAGGCTGGTTTTGAACTCTTGAGCTCAAGCAATCCACCCGCCTCAGGTGCCCAAAGTGCTACAACCACAGCACACATGGCCCTTATGTGAGCCTTTGGGTTGTAGGGAATCTGTGTAGTATTTGATATTATTTACTTCTTCATATGGGCCCATTGCAGCCAGCCTGCTCCCAACCTTTGGACCTGGGGACTTCAGCAAAACAAAATTATAGGCTTTAATTTTCCCAAACAAACATTTTGTTTTTTATTTAACTGTAATATTAGACAATATTTGACAATAGAAACGGGTTCAAGGACTGAGATAAATTTATGGATCTTGGTGTCTAAATGATTAAGAGAAATAAAGGAAGTTGGGAGTTTTATCCCAAATTTCTGAGAGCAATGCCATGAGAGCAATACCACTCTTCCCTAAAGAATGTTATATTCTTAGAGAGAGCCAGGTGAGGTGGTTCTACCCAGGGCAATAGATTCTGTCTCAGAACAAACAAACAAAAACAAACAAACAAAAAACCCAGCTCAAATAACCGCCACTTTTTTCTAGTCTCTTATTTTGTTGTAAAAGGATTAAGTAAATAACTTGATATTAGAATAGACATAGGATCCCTACCGATTCAGCCTAACCTGAAACCATCTTACTTATAACTACAATGAATGTAAAAGCCATAAAACTAAGATGTGATAGTTGTCATTTAGGAAAATAAAACGAGGCAAAAAGCACCTTTTTGATCACAACAGATTAAATCATTTTTATTATGATTTTACTGTCAAGTAAATTTTATTGGACTCTATTTCTCTGAAAATTGGCAAAACCATGTGCCATAATGGCATAGAGAGGGAAGATTCCATTTAGCAGCCAGACATCCTGGGGTTAATAATTGCTTAGTATTGTGAAAATTAAATTAGGTATCATTTATAGAATGAATACTGTATGTAAAGTACCTCCCATAATGTCTGACACTCAACAAATGTAGATTCACTTCTTCTATCTGGTTTTCTGGTACTGCAAAAAGGAAATTCTTTGATAGAAAACATGGACAGGAACATTTTATTTATTTATTTTAACTTTGGGCAGACAAAGGCATGAAAGAAATGTGCCCTTTTGTTGACTCTGATTGACAGCCCAGATCCTAAACTGACCCAGAATTTTCAAAAGGTGAACCTAATCTTGTAACATTTTTAATCCACTTTTCTATGTACTTCATGAGAATTTCTTTCCCGTTGCATACACTTTTATTGTCAAACCGTCAAAACAGCAACTTCCTACTTAAGTTGCATTTATGCAAGCATATAAAGTGCTTTTTATTAAATTTACTTTTGGTTGAATTAGATGGAATCGTTTAGAGGAAATAAATCATTCTTATAACAGTGAGAGAGTTGACCTTACGGGCACCTTCCTAAGAATGATGTTTCATTAGTGCTGGATCAGCTTTTGGTATTTGCAAGACAGCCCGGGAACCGGGAGGCTAAGGTCAGTATCTCTCACTTACACACTCCATCGAGGTCCTAACACACTTCAACAGTGGGCTTACTTCTGTCTTCATTCTTTGCTCTGTTACATCGGCCAGAGCATTTGAGACAGAAGCCAAGAGCTATCTCCAATCTTTAACCCACATAAAGATGGAAATGAAAATGAAGCTGTCCACTCTGGTCCATTGTTGAAGAGGTCATTTGGCACTCATCTCACAAATGAGACACGATAAAAGAGGGGAGGAATGTAGAGAGATGGGGGAGGGGGACTGATACGCAGAAATTACCAGGCAGAAGGTTAGACCCCTTTGCTTTCTCAGTCCACGGATCCTGGCTGTGATTAAATTTGATGTCACAAACTTGCCAACAATCACTGGAGAAGAAATCACCTGCTGGCCATATTGTGCCAGTTCGATTTGCTACTGATGGAGAAGGCATAGGCTTTACCTCAGACCTCATTTTTTTACTACGGTTACTCGCATGTGCCAGCACCAGAGGAAATTGATGGTAACCAATTGTCTATGTGCTTTTGTTAGTGCCTCTTTTCTGCTGTGTTGGACTGCACAATTACCAGAGCCCTTGAGAATGCTTATTGTCAATAGGAGTAATTTCACATCCCAGTCATTTAGTGAAAAGATGTGAAAATTGATCTTGGTTCTGCTGTAAGACTGGAAGCAGAGCGCAGGCTACAATGCCTTGGAAATAAATATATACCCATCCTTATTTTCATTAGGTATGGCTGTAGTCCAGCCTCCAGGGAAATGAACTCAAGTCCAGCTGTCTTTCCGGGGAAGTTCAGATGTGTTTCCAATCTGGTAAAGTAAGCTGTCAGTTTCATTTATTGTTAGATTTTTATAGTGGTTGTCAAGTAAGGGGTTGGCAGCCCCGAAGAGCACAATTCTCTGTTTTATCCACAGACAGGGGACAATGTAATTCGACTCTGACTGCCAAGGAGGAACTCGTCCTTCCAATTCAGCTTATTGTCTGGGCTCTTTTCTTACAGTTTTAAAAGTCTCTTCAAAGGGGCAGCAAAATTAGTCTTAAATAGTATTTCTTGGATTGCTTTTAACAATGGCGATAAGGCCAAAGCTTCTAGTCTTGATAGAAGTGGTTTCTTTACAACTTGTTTCTGTCTTGCCAGAATAAGGAAGGAACTTAAAAATGTGTTTTCATTATGGCTAAAGACCACGTTTTTAGCTGTTATCTCTTGCAAGGAATGAACACTCTCCAAACTCCTTTATTGTGTCACTCTCTAGCTTTCTGCACCTAAGGCAAAAAGTTAGGTTTTTAAAAAATTGTTTCTCTCCATTGATTGGCTTGGGTGAAAAAAATACATATATAAAATAAAATTGCTGTTTGCTTTTTTTAAAAGAGGACTCCCATTTCACTTAGCACAATTAACATATCAATGAGAATTTGTGTTTCCATAAATCCTGCATTTCACTCCAAGGAATAAGTGGACTTTTTTTTTTTTTTTGGTAGAGACAGAGTCTCACTCTATCACCCTCCGTAGAGAACTGTGGAGTCACAGCTCACAGCAACCTCCAGTTCTTGGGCTTAAGCGATTCTCTTACTTCAGCCTCCCGAGTAGCTGGGACTACAGGCGCCTGCCACAGTGCCCGGCTAATTTTTGAGGCATTCGCCGGGGTTGGGTTTGAACCCACCACCCTCGGTATATGGGGCCCCGTGCCCTACTTGCTGAGCCACAGGCACCACCCCATGGAATCACACTTTTAAAATGACCTTCATTTACAGAGGGGCTGTAATCAAGACGAAAATCTTTTATCCTAAAAATTAACTTGGGGAACAAAAGGCTAAATAAAAGCATAATACAAACTAGATTTTGTAGTTTTTGTTCCCTTGCAGGTGACATTAGCTCAACTTTGATGTACAGACATGACATCATCCGTAAGGTGCGCCCAGTGCCAAACATACCGCATTCTTTTGATCAAAACAGTGGTTTTGTGCAGACTTACAGATCCAGGCTAAATACCTTCAGAGTTGGCTTGAGTCTTCACAGACAAACAGGTCAGGGCATATTTCAGTTATGCAACTCCTGCAGAGGGCCCAGCCTCTTCCCCTGTGGCCAGCTGGAGAGTTTACATTTGTCAATTACTTCCTTCAGGGCCTGGCTCAGGAATCATTTCCTCCGAGAGTCTCTCTTCTGCTAACTCACCTCACCCAGCCCTTCTAGCTCATCTGCTTATTACTCATCTCTTACTCTTTGTTCTGCTCTGCCCTGCGCTGTTATATTTTACCTTGCAATTGTTCTCTAAATTTTTACTTTATCCTTCAGCTACATTAAACTTACCTGGAAAGTAGGGACTATCTGACTTCATTTGGGTATTTCTGTACTGCTTAAGTAGAGTGCTATGCATATAATAGTTTCTTAGTAAGAGGACTATTCTATGGTTGTTGCACTGAGATCTTGCCTTTGCTTTCTGTTCCTGAAAACCAAACTCACTGCTTCAACATCTTAGACTCTTCCCTGTCTGCTCTGATAATGGCGTGCCACCTGGGAAATTTCCTCCCTGTTTTGACCCCAGAAATCTGTCACCTGTTTCTCTCCTCAGTGGCTAACATCTCATGGATTTTATTTTTCAAAGGTTAGATTGTCCCCAATCAGGAAGTCAGGGGTAGGAAGGATGTGGGGCACAGAGTCATGTCAAGTGAGCAGCAGGGGACACCAGAGGGTATGGGACAGACCTTCAGGAGGGGGGGCAGGTAATTGAGGAAGCTCCTATTGGGGAGAGGCCAGGGAAATTTAGAGCCAAAGTGTTCAGAATCAACAGTGACTTGAAGACAGTTAAATGTGCAATTAAAGCATCTCTGAAATTAAGATATAAGGCCCTGATTCTAAAGCCAGTCTCCCATATTCCCAGGGGCTACCTGCTGGGGAAATAGGAAGCCATAGCATAAATAAGATACTTCTTCTGGAATGTCTTTTTTATTGAACAATTTATAAGCAAATGAACTGGCTTAGGTAATGTCCCACCCCCTTTTTAGAGGCGTTCACTTGAGTGGAAAGCCCATGAAGCTTTAGGTGTTGTATCAGGCAAAGTCCTGAAAAAGATCAAAAATGGTTTCACAGCTATCATCTCTTTGAAATCCTTTTACCCTTTTTGGGAACTAAAACCTGCATCACAGCCTAAGGCCAGTAATCAGAGGGGCAGGGAGTGTTCTTTGTTCTTTGCACCTCAGGAGAGGGCTCAGCAGTGAAAGTATCCTGGCAGGAGTCGAGAGATCTCTCTGCCAGAGATGGGATAGATCAAGATCATCAACTAATAGTTAAACAGTGATATCGTAAAGCTAATCGTCCCGGTCCTCATCCCCCCTGAAAAGCACTGTATTTCTGCTTCTAGTTAGGACATGGGTACTTTAAGATGGGAGTCTGATAACTTCCTCATTTGCCAGCAAATAAATAAACTTACCTTTCTCCTCAAAGCACTCATCTTTGTTCTTCTGATGCGGCCTTGGGGACACATGTATGGCTGGATACAGGTGTTCCCAGGATGTTGTCGGAGCTATGGCTCTTGCCCACCTTTCTGCTCAGCTTGGCCTCGTTCTGTGTTCAGGTTTTCTCCAACTTACAGTTAAACTGACTGCTGGCAACACCAGATCCTTGTTCTCCTTGCTTAGCGGAGGAGCACTTTGCTCTGGTCACCACACACCTGCACGTGTACATGCTTGACTGCCTGGCAGCCAACTGGCCAGGATTTCAGGCTCCCCAAGTTAAGGCAACACCAGAGCAGGGTGTAGCAGGTGCTGTCAGCACTCTGCCCCATAGCTCTTTGCTTTACCATTCTGGTGGGAACTATCAGGCTTCTAGTCACCAGCACCTGCATTTCCTTGCCTGAGGGCACTCCCTGGCCACTGCTGTGTGGCAGGCTGGAAGTACCCCTAATCATGACACCCCCCATCTCAGGGTAGGCCTTAGCTGATAACCAGCAGTTGCCTGCAATAGTAGCTAGCTTGGTAATACATCCTTCGTTGTCTATATTCCCTTCTTTGTATCACCCACCGCCATACTTACACTACTTAAACTATAATACTTGCACCTGAACCCTTATCTCAGAGTGAACTTCTGGAGGAGCTCAAACCAAGATGGGAGATTTGGCTCAGTCCCCACACCTCAATGGTTAGGGCACATATACCAGGGCTGGTGGGTTTGAACCCCATTTGGGCCTGCTAAACAACAATAACAACAACAACAAAAAGATAGCTGGGTGTTGTGGCAGGTGCCTGTAGTCCCAGCTACTTGAGAGGCTGAGGCAAGAGAATAGCTTAGGCCCAAGAGTTTGAGGTTGCTATGAGCTGTGACGCCATGGTGCTGTACCCAAGGCAAGATAGTGAGATTCTGTCTCAAAAAAAAAAAAGAACCAACAAGATGGGATATTTCAGAAAAAGTATCAGGATCTTTTTTTAGGATGGGGAAGGCTTTCTGTGGTTTTAGATCACAATGCCAAACCTATGAAGCAAATGTCCACTAATGTCGCTATAGATTGATGTGGTTATTCACTCTAATTAGAGCTATTCTGAGGTTATGGAGCTACCTGGGGAGCCAACATGATCCCATATTGGTTAAATATGATTGCATTACAATAGTAATCCACCATAACATTATAGTGCCTTATTATACACAGGCATTGAGGGATTGGTTAGGGTTTAATTGCTCTAGGTTGGGGTTTGACTGAGCTAGGCTGGGCTCCCTCATGCATCTACAGTCAGCTGGGGCGCTCTCCTAGGTTGAGCTTAGCCAGGCAACTCTGTTGTGTGTGTTTCTCCTCCCCTCTTGGGACCAGTCAGCCAGCCAAGGTACATTCTTCTTTTTGCAACGGCAGAAGTAGAAGAGTACATGTTCAACAGAGCCAATGTTTTTAAGCCTCTATTTACACCACATATGTGAGTGTTCTTTTGGCCAAATTCAAATTCAAAGTCAAAGGGTAGGAAAAAGCACATTTCCCCCTTTGGGGATGATCTGCCAAGTTATATAACAAGAGGCACGGAAAGGGGGAAGGATGAAAAATTGAGGCCAAATCTACCCAACACCTATACATTTGCTGTCCTAAATCTAACTTTCTACTCCTCTGTACCTTGAAGAATTCTGCAGAAAACACTTGGCTGTCATCAAATTTTATAACTAGATTCCCAAGTAAATTAAGTTCTGGCTTACTTCTTTTTCTTTTATTATTTTTTTCTATTATACAATAAACAGCCTGTTTTTATAATTTAAAATAAATCCAATAAAGGTGGCCATCTGAACTTGTCCTCAATACTGAACTAATGAATTTGAAGTGAAATGTGTATTTCAATAGCTAAAGCATTAAGGGAATAATCAATCAGGAATCAGGAACACTGCTTGCAGACAACACACATGTTTCCAGAAGTGTTTAATTTAAGGATTCCTTATGCTTTAAACTTGACACTGGCCATCTTCAGGACTTCCGCAGACATGATGAAATGGCAGTGTAATAGTGAACACCTATCACCGGTATTCATGTTGGTCCCTTTTTGTATTCTCCATCCATCAGAAGAGGAAAAAAATAAAAGATTTATGACTCATTGTTTTTCAAGGATGCTGCTTCCTCTGCAGTTTTGCAGGTTGTTTTTGGATAGCATTTTCTCCTTGCTTATACACTGCCCACTGAAGTGCTTTTTATATCCCAGGTTTGTATGTTTACAGACCCATCAGTCAATGTCACGATATTGTTTTGTGTCCTATAGTTGTCTTTGGTGCTTTGAAACTGACTTGATACACAAAACACAAAGAAAATGTACCTAGATTCAGTCATTGCCTTAAAAACAATCATACTATTTGACCCATCCCTCTGATGATAACATCTTACGATAGTTCTGTTTCCTTAGATCTGTCCTTTGGGCCATTTCTGAAACGGTATGTGTCTGGGATTCTCTAGGGAATTGTCCTAGGTTCTGTGGAGCCAGAGTTTCCATTATCTGTGGGAGCACAGGAAGGAATTTTACAGTAATTCTGCTACAGTGAAACATTTGCCTTGAGGCCGGAATCGAAAATAGCAGCTGGAAGGACATTTGGAAAGGGGGGGGGGTTGTGGGAGTGCAAGAGAGGTGGAGAGGGAGAGCTTTTCACATTTGGATGAAAACACTGGCTACAAGGCAAAACGGAGACAAGGCTGGCATCTTCCACCCTTGAAACTATCCCAGATTCAATTCTTCTTTGGGCTTGGCTCTCAAAGCCCGTGATTTCAGTGCCGCAAGTGGCGGCCAGGGTCAGCGCCTACTCTCCGTAATGAACAGTGAGTGCCACGACTCCTGGACTGTGACCAGCAGCACCACTGCTTCCCAGCCGCTCCTCCCACAGCACATCAGCAACTGAAATGTAGACCGCTTCCCCGGAGTCACTGGTAATGCAACAACTAATTTCAGCCCTCTGAAGATTTGGGGAAGAGATGCTCCACCTTTACCAATCCGTGTCATTGCAATAAAGAGCACACATTATAGAAGATTTGGGGAAGTGCCCCAGAGAAATAAAAAAAGGAATGTCAACTGGAAATAGACACATCCACAAAATCATGATACAAGAGGTGGCGGGAGCTGGTCTCCAAACACAGGCTCCAGTGAGCCACGCCCAGTGCCATGGCATCCCAGCTCACAGCAACCTCAAATTCTTGGACTCAAGGGATCCTCTTGCCTCCTAGTATTGGACGCCCTTGTGAAATGTCCTCCATTTGAATCTGGGCTGCCTTGTGCATAAATGTGACAAATAGAAAAGGGCTCAAATGACACTGTGTGACTTCTGAGGCTAGGTCATAAGAAGCTTTGCAGCCTCTGCCTAGTTCGCGGAGATTTGCCTTCTTGCTCATGGGACACTCCCATTAGAACCCAATAGTGAAGCTGCGGACAGCCCTCTCCATGTGTAGACACTCTGGCAGACAGCCCCACTCCCTGTTGACAGCCAGCATCAACTGTCACTTCAGATGCCTTCAGCCCCAGCAGCTATTGGTCTGAAACCACCTGAGATAGTTCACAAAAACTGCCCAGCTGAGACCTCTGAACGCACAGAATCATGGGACATAATAACAAATTATTATTTTCAGACACTAGGTAACTGGCACGGAAATTATATATTTACACACACACATATGTATACTTATGAATGGACCCATCAACTGATGCATCCATTGAATAATTTTTAATTTAGTCACTTATTCATTTTTTTGTTTGTTTTTTGAGACAAGAATCTGACTTTTTCATCCTCGGTAGAGTGCCGTTTTGTCTAGCTCACAGCAACCTCAAACTCTTGGGCTCAAGTGATCCTCTTGCCTCAGTTTTTGTTTTGGGTTTTTTTGTTTGTTTGTTTTTCATTTTTAGTAGAGACAGGGTCTCACTCTTGCTCAGGCTGGTCTTGAACTCCAGAGCTCAAGCACCCACCTGGCTCAGCTTCCCAGAGTGCTAGGGTTACAGGCATGAGCTACTGCACCTGCCTAGTCACTTAATTCATTTACTCAACAAATATCTTTTGAGCATACAGGTGCCAGGCATGGTGCTAGTCTCTGGGAATACAGTGGTAAACAAATTCATTGCAGTCTGCCTCTAAGGAACTTACAGTTTAGTGGGAGGAAATGACGATAAACAAGAAACACATAAATATATAAAATGATAAATTATTAATATGTCATTTTATGATTTAAAAAAATCATAGTACTACCTGGGTAATCAGTAAAGATCTCTCTGAGGAGGTGATTTTTAAGTGGGTATCTGAAATGTGAGGAGACAGCCACGTTAAGGGGTAGAGGGCACACAGAACTTTCTAGAATAAGGGAACAATAGAGTCCCTAAAGTGAGAAAGAGCTGGGGATATTTGAAAGGACGGAGAGAAAGCCACCGTGGTGGGGCCAGAGGAATCTCAGGGAGAGTGATGAAAGAGGAAGAACTGACCCAGAGGAGTCAGGCTTGTAGGCCCTGGTGAGGGTTTTAGATTTTCTCCTAAATGCAGTGGGAAACCATTAAAGGCATTTAAACAGGGGAGTGACATGATCCAATTTACATTTTAAAAAGGTCACTCAGGCAGCCTGGTGGATAACAGATTGGAAGGGGTGAGAGGGGGTCAGGGAGGCATCCACCCAGGCCAGGTTGCTGGAGGACGCCAACACTGTGGGCAGAGCCCTGAGAGGCACCGTGCAGCACCCACTGGCTTCCCGCTGTGTCGTGGGGCCCTTGCTCCTCAGAGAATCCCAGAGGCATGGCATTTGTCCTAAGGCAGGTCGTCTGTGGACTGTACTTCTGATGACAAATGCTACAGGCGCACAAATTCACATCCAGAGACTCTCCCCATTGTTTCTGCAATGCACACGCTGTCCTTGTTCTGGCGTGATAGATGCACCCTGCAGACAGCTAAGCCACTCCAGGGAGGTGTGTGTCACAGGGGGCTCATGAGCTTGCTCCCCTCAGCGCCCCACCCCAGGGCGTCCTCGTCTAACACAGGATGTTACTCCAGGGGTGGCTACCCAGCCCCAACCTGAGCCAGCAGCAAATCCTGTATATTGGGACACGTGATGTCTGATGTGCCAATCCATCTGGTTGACCAGATTTGCCGCCTTGATGAAGCTGTCTTTCCTGACCAAGTTGGCTATTGTTACCAACAGATACTGGGTCCTTGTGCTGTTGTGAAATTAGTTGTGAATAAAAGGGAACCAGAGCAACTAAAGCCTACAATCCCCATAGGTTGGAGGGAATCTGTGGATAGCAATTATTCCCCAGGATTATCATTACAAAGGTGTTTAGCTCTGCACGCTCAGCTGCCCTCTGACCTTCACAGGATTTTTAGATCGTACCTTCACAGAAACTGCCAGGCACACTGCTGACACAAATATCTGTATATGCACAGGCAAGTGTGTGAACTGAGCATGCTGGGGAACAGCCCCGTCACTTGTCCCTATCCCTCCTCTTAAACCTATTTCCCCCTGGTCTCCCACCTCTCCCAGCATCATCTAACCATCACCTGCTGTGATGGGAGTCAGCCTCCACCTCTGCCTTCCTCTTCCTCTGCACTGTCACTCCTGAATCTCTCTATCCAAACCACTCGCTTTTCTCCCTCCGCCCACTGCTGCCTAGGCCAGGACGCCCACAGCAGCACTGTCTTGGTCTCTGCTTCCAGGTTCCTCCGGTCCACTTCCCACAGCCTGGTAATCAACTCCCCAGACTTCCCACCTCTATCTCACCCTTTATGCACCAGCCATATTCATCGACTGTGGGCCCCTCATGTGAGCTTTCCCTCAACCCTGGGCCTTCTCATATACCAACAGTCGGCAAACTGATCCATGATGCTCCAGCCTCCTGTCTGTTTTGTAAATTAAATTTCATTGGAACACACCACCCTGTTCATCTCACATCGTCTGTAGCAGCAGCTTTTGTGTTAAGGGTAAGTAGTTAAAGGAGAGACCGACCTACAGAGCCTCAAATACAGGCTCTGTAAGTTGACCACCCACCACTATAACAAACTGGTCAAAATACAGAAGTGGTCAACATCAGGAACTAGGCTCACACTGTTCTGATCTGTACATGTCCGGTCTATGAACACTGGGTCCACTTAAGGAGATGGTCAATGTAGGGAGGTGGTCAACTATGCTGATTCTACTGTATTTACCCTCTGGCCCTTTATAGAAAAACTCAGCCAAACTTGCTGTATACTGCTTCTTCTGCCTTGAACTTTCCTCTTTGTAAGTCCTTTCTCTATGTTTACCCCCTTCCTTCCCTTCACCTGGCAAACTCCTACTTACCCTTCATCTCTTAGCCTAGAAATAACTTCTACCAGGAAGCCCTCCCTGACCACACCCCGGCCCCTCTGTGTGTTCCCATAGTACTCTATTGTGGTTCATGCAATAATTACAATGGCCTGCTTCTCCCCACCTGCTTCTCCTGCATCCCCCACCAGACTATAACGTCCTTGGAGGGCAAAGACCAGGTTTGTCTTGTAGGTCTACATCTTCATTTTGTGGGCCCTAGAGCAAGTACCATTAAAGTCTCATTGCCAATGTCTACATATTTAACCATTATAAATCAAGCTAACAAGCAGTTAAATAAAATACCTTTATAGTCTTTAGATATATTTTTTTACCCTCATAAGCGTTCCTTTGTATGTGGCAAAAAAAACACGTAAAACTATGATTTACATGTGATTAAAAGTTGGCAAAATATTAAAGACAATTATTATTGTATATAATATATATTTATCTTTTCTAAAATAAATACTTAAATATAAAATATTATATTTATAATCTCTTCATTTTGCCAAAACCGCTAATTGTGGTTGTTTTTCTAATTGTGTTATTGTAATCTAGATTTTCACATATTATGTGCTCAATTGCTGGTAACAATCCAAAGAATTGCAAATAAAATTAAGTGTATTGTTTCAGTGCCTGTAGCTCAGCGGCTAGGGCGCCGGCTATAAGCACCAGGGCTGGCGGGTTTGAATCCAGCTCAGGGCCTGCCAAACAACAATGACAACGACAACAACAAAAATAGCCAGGTGCTGTGGTTGGCACCTGTAGTTCCAGATACTTGGGAGGCTGAAGCAAGAGAATGCCTTAAGCCCAAGAGTTCAAGGTTGCCGTGAGCTGTGATGCCACAGCACTCAACTGAGGGCGACATAGTGAGATTCTGTCTCAAAAGAAAAAAAAAGTTAAGTGTATTAAAAGTATACAAAATTTGGATATACTTTCAAAAAAGTAATTGAAGATAAGAACACAAAACATGAATATTATTTTACTTATGTTATTTTTCTCCTATATTTTTGAATACAGTTTATTGAAAAGTATATTAAAATGAAAAGGCAAAACAAAAAGTACAATTAATGAATGTCAAAATTTTAAATCAAAATGATTCAAAGCTAAATTTACAAAATCTCATTAAATATACACACAAATAAAAGGATTCCAACTCTAGAGTGTTGTCTCTTAGCTGATAGTGTAAAGAATTGGTATCACTTCACATGCTACATCTAGACCTATGTATGCGCAAATATAATAGGAATTGTTTAATATAGTTACTATCATGCTGTTGCCTAAGTAGTCTCAGAACTATGAATTGGAAAAATACCAAGAGAAGCAAGAAAATGGTCCCTTAGCCCTAACAACCTATTGCATTCATGACAAAAAGAGGGATTTGACAACTTACTTGTCTTTTCTTTTACCCAAGCCCTTCCATTGCTCAAGTCCTCCCTGAAAGCCAAAGAAGTGTCTTCCTGCAACATCAGCAACAGCACAACCCACAAACCTTTGTCATTTTCTGACACTTTAGTTTGGAGGACACACTGCAAGGGATGTAGGGAAGCAGTTTCTTGGGGCCTGAGTGTAGCTGGCCACAAGCATAGTTGTTTAAGAGTGTTAAAGATGCTGAGCCTGGGGCCCAAGGGGCAGAGGCACCACATATTTTTTAATAAATTTATTTTTGTGTGCATTTGTAATATGTAGCATCTGCTAAAGTGAGGGACCCCTGGTAGGGACCCATTTTGCTTGCACGTAGAAGCAAAACTGCCCTCTAGTCTGCTGTGTACCGCTCCTTTGTCCATAGAGCTTAGCATATAGTAGGTACCCAGGAAATAGTGACAGGCACACTGTGAATAATTTTTATTCTTTTGGACCAATAAGGCACTAATACATAAATGGCTGCTCTCTGACCTAATCACCATGAGAATATAGCCATCTAGTAGAGCAGGGGTCAGCAAACTTTTTCCACAAATGGCAGGATAGTAGTAAACAGTTCAATCTGGTTTGCGTTGTAAATACTCAACTCTCTTATTGTAATGCAAAAGCAGTCATAGACAATACATCACAAATAAACATGACTGTGTTCCAATAAAACTTTATTTAAAAACATATGGCAGGACAGATTTGGCCCATGGGTCATAGTTTGCCAAGCCCTGTCCTGGAGCATAGGAGGACAAAGACAATGCTGATGACCAGGAAGAGGCAGAGTTAAAAAATACATATTTATGGGGTGGGATTCTCAGGAATTGATGTCTGCTAAGGGCATGGCTACCCTACTCTGATCACCTTATTTACTCCAGCATACCAGAGGAAGCCTGAGCTAAAATTGCCAAGAGATTCCAAAGGCAAACACAAGGCTTGCTTTCCTCCAACTAGGTGGTCACTCCTACTTCTTGGTTTCTCTAGTTTGTCACCCCTGACTGTATTTGACCCTGAGAGTTTATAAAAATATTCCCATCTGAACCCCTGTACTAATCTGCTAGGGCTGCTCTAACAAAATGCCACAGACTGGGTGACTTAAACACCAGAGGTTTATTTCCTCACTCTTCTGGATGTTAGAAGTCCAAGATCAAGCTGCCATCAAGGTTGCTTTCTTGTGTGGCCTCACTCCTTGGTTTATGAATGGCCCCCTTCTGTCTGTGTTTTCATATGACCTTTTCTCTGCAGATGCGGTGGGGGTGTGGAGAGAGACCACTCTGGTGTCTCTACCT
The DNA here is from genome assembly GCA_963573935.1 of Arctocebus calabarensis. Taxonomy (NCBI): domain Eukaryota; kingdom Metazoa; phylum Chordata; class Mammalia; order Primates; family Lorisidae; genus Arctocebus; species Arctocebus calabarensis. Next base: position 16,077 of record CAUYON010027820.1, read on the forward strand.
CTTGATAAAAACACCAGCCCATAGACTAGTATCCTACTCTTACGATCTGATTTAACCATAATTATCTCCTTAAAGCCCCTATCTCCAAATACAGTCATGGTAGAAGTTTTTGGAAAACACGTTTCAGTCCTTAACACCAGATTTTTGTATTCACTGGTTAAGGGTAGGGTCTAGGTATTGATTTTTTTAATGCTCAGCATATTTCAGAAGCACTGGTAGCCAGTTATATCTAATATCCTGGCTCTGATCTCAATATCCCAGCTCTGTCACCCTTCCAGAACCCAATTTCAGCTAATTAACCACGATTTCCATACTTGGTCAATCTCTCCAGCCTTCACTTCTAGGGAAGGAGAACTGGATAATACGTGGGAAGTAAGAAACAGTAGAAGGAAAGAGATTTCCAGGTTTCTGCTTGGCTGATGGTAGGGCCATTCACTCGATAAGGAGGAGCAGGTCTACAGGGTAAAGGTGTTGTGTCCTGTTGACTCTGAGACACCTGTGAGACAGTCCCATGTTGTTATCAATAAGTAAGTCTTGTATTGAGATGAGAGGTCTTGAAAGAAAGAAAGAAAGAAAGACTTTAGTCTTTTATCAGCAAATTGTTAAATGCATGGGAATGAATGACTGGAAAAAGAGAGTGAGGAATGGAAACCTAGGGAATTTTAGCAATGAAAAGAGAGGTCAAGAAAGAGCCTTTCAGTGAATAAGACTAGAAGGAGGCATTTGAGTTAGTTGGAAACTTGAGGCAGGGAATGAAGAAAGCCAATTAGAAAGAAAGAAGAGGCCAATTAGAAAATGTAATCAAGAAGCAAAATTTTAAAAATCTGAAGTATCTCCTAGATTTGACAATTTGAAGGAGAGGGAACTGGCAAACTGGCAAACTTTGTGACAGGCCTTGGTTTGTCAGCCCTGGGAGATGTCCTCTATGGGCAGAATTAGCACATTTCCTGGCCCTCTGGATTCCGGCTGTGATTGGCCAATGAAGAATATCGGCAGGAAATGAGTGGGCAGGAGGAGTGGAAGGCTGAGAAATGTCTTCTGCTTGCTCCCTTGGGAAGAGGGCTCCTGTCTGCTGGACCCTCTTCACAAAGAAGTCTCCCAGGCCTGCTCCTGTAACGCCTCTTTGCCCTTTCCCTGAAGGCCGGGGATAGTGACAGCTTCCTGCTGTTACCAGTCCCTGTGGTGCCACACTGTTCTTTCAACTTCCCTATATCCTCTCAGCATCTTTATAAATACTCCCTATATTAAACTCTCCTCAAATGACCCAATTTGAGTGTTAGCCTTTTGTTTCTTGCTGGGATCCTGACTGAGGCAGAGCTTAATCGAAATGGGTTAGGAAATGAATGGAAGAATAGGGAATACAAAATATTATTTTGAAGAGCACCATGAAAAAGTACAGGTAATAATATAAAACTAAACCAGCATTTAAAAAGGGGATATTTTCTCAAACAAGAGCGTTTCCTAGGGGAAAGACTCCCTATTCAATAAATGGTGCTGGGAGCATTGGATATCCATATGTAAAAGACTGAAACTGGATGCGCACCTTTCTCCATTCACAAATATTGATTCAAGATGGATAAAGGACTTAAATTTAAGGCATGAGACAATAAAAATCCTCAAAGAAAGAATTGGAAAAACACCGGAAGATACTGGCCTGGGGAAACACTTTATGAGGAAGACTGCCATGGCAATAGCAACAACTGCAACAATAAACAAATGGGACTTAATTAAACTGAAAACTTCTGTACAGCCAAGGAGACAACAACCAAAGCAAACAGACAACCTACCCAATGGGAAAGGTTATTTGCACATTTTGAATCTGACAAAAGTTTAATATCCAGGATCTATAGAGAATTTCAATTAATCTACAAGAGAAAAACCAACAATCCCATACATCAATGGGGAAGAGAGGTGAATAGAATCTTCTCTAAAGATGACAAACAAATGGCCAGTAAACACTTGAAAAAATGCTCATCATCCTTAATTATTAGTGAAATGCAAATTAAAACCACCCTGAGATATCATCTAACTCCAGTGAGAATGGGCTATATCA
>CAUYON010027823.1:0-11487 GCA_963573935.1 Arctocebus calabarensis
AACCTCCAGCTCCTGGGCTTAAGCGATTCTCTTGCCTCAGCCTCCCTAGTAGCTGGGACTACAGGCGCCCGCCACAGCGCCCGGCTATTTTTTTGTTTTGCAGTTCGGCCGAGGCTGGGCTTGAACCCGCCACCTTCGGTATATGGGGCCGGCGCTCTGCTTGCTGAGCCACAGGAGCCTCCCGGAACATAATAATTTTAAGTATGCAGCTGGAAAAAAGAATAAAGTAAATGAGCATTTATTGAATCTCAATATGGCCTCATCACTGTGTTAGATTCTTTTACATGTGTTATTATGTTAAATTCTCATACTAAAGCTAGAAATATTCTAGTCCTGATTTTGAAAATGAAAAAATTTATATACAGAATGGACAAATTGCCTAAATTTTTTGCCTAAATTGTCACAACTGTTAAGCAGCGCAGAGCAATAATAATCTGTTACTGAAAAAATAAGAAAGTCATTACAATGAAAGTTTGAGAACAAAAGAAAGAAATATTCTTCTCCCCTCTCACTTTCTTTTCACCTTTCTTCCCAGATTTACTGAATCCTGAAAAGAAATTTAAAAACTGTCAGTCTAGCATTTATGGAGAAAATTGCAGAAGAAAGCTCAGTTTCTTAATTAGCAGGAGATTTTAGAGCTGGAAATAATATCAAGATAGCTGACAGAAACCATTGTACTAAAAAAGTTCTCGTGAGCTGAACATGCACAAAATTAGCTACCAGGGGGAGAAAATAAGATTGGAAACTATGTGCATTTTTCATATAGGTATGTTTAAGTTTTCTTTTGATATAAAGTGTTTTGGTCAGAATATCAGATTCAAATGAATATCTGCCACTTAATAAATATGCTGTATATCATTTAAAGTTTAATTTAAACCAAGGAGTTCATACCAGTCAAGGTCACAAGAAAAAATTGATGGTACACTCAAAGTAAGCAATTTGAATAAAGTTTACAAGGAGTTATCTATGAAGATGTGGGTAATATATAAAGAAACCACAGTACCTTGGGGTTTAACCATACCAAGATGTGAGTGGACAAAGGAGTGAGCTATTACCAGAACTCAGAGTTACCTATGTACCTTCACATTCTATCCTATAGGCTTCTGTCCAAAGAATTCAGAGTAGATGAAGATAACAAGCAATAAAAGTTTATACATTATTCCCTAATAACTATTTCAAAACTAATTTTTTTTCCAGTTTTTGGCCAGGTCTGGATTTGAACCCACCACCTTCGATATATGGGGCTGGTGCCCTACTCCTTTGACCCACAGGTGCCACCCTGTGTAATCTTTTTTAATTTTTAAAAAATTTTTACTGAACAAAACATAGTTCTTTTTTTTTTTTTAACAGAGTCTCACTATGTCGCCCTCAGTAGAGGGCCATGGCGTCAAAGCTCATAGCAACCTCAAACTCTTGGGCTTAAGTGATTCTCTTGCCTCAGCCTCCCAAGTAGCTGGGACCACAGGTGCCCACCATGATGCCCAGCTATTTTTGTTGTTGTTGTTGCAGTTGTCTTTGTTGTTTAGCTGGCCTGGGCCAGGTTCAAACCCGCCAGCCAGGGTGTATGTGGCCAGTGCCCTAACCACTGAGCTATAGGTACCAAGCCAACATAGTCCTTTTTAAATCATTAAACATGATCAATCTTTTAAATATATTGATGATTTTTCAGGATTTAAGAATTTTTATGTTCATGTTTTCTCCGATGTTTCAACTGCACATCTGCAGTTACAGTGTTTTTACTCTGCTAATTGATGTACTATGCTTGAAAGAAGGATAATCACAAAAACCTTGGAAAGAATTTCTGCAATTAATATTGGTAAACTGCTGGTCCTGTTCAGTAATTTCTTTCCCAGTGTGCCCAACAGAGAATCATTCCCACATATGGTTAAATAGCTCTGCTGACAGACTCTCACCATCTAATGAGATAGCCTTCTGGACATACTATTTGATGGAAGATTATTGTTTGTTTGTTTCTTTGTCTGAATTGATTAAAAATCTTCCTCTCTTCAGCTAGCTCCCTCTGTTTCTAGTTTTATCCTTGAGGATAAAGCAAATCAACTCCCTCTTCTGTATTAACAACGGATCAATATTTGGAAACATTTATAACGTGTACTACCCTCACTCCCTGGTCCCATCTCCCACTCCACAATGTTCAACTTCCTTCCCCAGTAGGCTGTAGTCCCAACTACTTGAGAGGCTAAGGCAGGAGGATTGCTTGATCCAGGAGTTTGAGACCAGAAGGACAACATGGTAAAACCCTGTCTCAATCAAGCAATCAGTCAATAAGAGAAGGGCTCTTTCTTTTTTTTTTTTTTTTTTTTGAGACAGACCCTAAAGCTGTCACCCTGGATATAGTGCTGTGGCATCACAGCTCACAGCAACCTCCAATTCCTGGGCTCAAGCGAGTCTCTTGCCTCCTCCTCCCACGTAGCTGGGACCACAGGCGCCCGCCACAATGCCCGGCCATTTTTTGGTTGCAGCCGTCATTGTTTGGGGGGCCTGGGCTGGATTCAAACCCACCAGCTCAGGTGTACGTGGCTGGCACCTTAGCCCGCTGAGCCACAGGCGCTGAGCTGAGGAGAGCTCTTTCAAGAGGTCCTCCTTTCTGACCTCTCTAAAACTCTTTTCACTTAAGTTTCACTCTTTGGGGAGAAGTTACTTCTAGATTTTAAATATTAAGTTAATTCATGTTCACTCTGCCTTCTTCTAACACCTAGTCTATACAGAACTTTCTTTATATCATTTCAGGATACCTTGTTCTATGCCTTCACTGTTCGTATCATCATTTCTACTACCACTTTCAATTAATTTATACTTATACATTTAATTTAGATTGCATTTAAAGTTATTAAATGTACATTCACTAACTTAGCTATACACATAATATCCATCTCCACCACTGGTCTGTAGGTTTTATGAGGACAGGAACTGTATCTATTTTCCTTGCTCTAATTCTTGCTCTCAATATAGTGTCTAGGACACAAGGTGTTGGTAAATATTTATTGACCGATTTAAAACTGTTGAATAAAATTAAATTTATATTATAAACATAATTAAAGAAAGCATTGTGTCTTTCTATTTAGAAAACATGTCCTGGAAAAAATGAAGTTTCAAGTGGATTTTGAAGTGTCCTGAGTTGACAGAGAAGAGCAGGTAGCACTTGATCTAGAAAGGCAGAGACTGGATTTTTAAAAACCAGCTTCCTCTCCTTGCTGGGAACATGTTTAGGTTACATTTCTAAGCCTCCCTTTCTGTTAGATACCCTCCTGCTGGTGACTTAAGTTCTCATCAATGGAATGTGAACTTGGTATGAGTACCACCTCTGAGTTTCTGTCTTAGAAGTGGTTGTATTTCCTTCTTCCCTTTTGTCTCTTCCCGCCGACTGACTGGAACCCAGACAAGATTGTGTCCCATCCTCAACAATGCAGGCAGCAGCAAAGCCAGAGCGAAGGTGGAGGCCCACTCTGGAAGGAGCCTGGATCACTTCCAAAGCTTTCCCCTCCTCTGAATCAGACACCTTGGATTATTATACAGAAAAGAAATATACCTCTTTGCTCTCTATGCCACATTATCATCCGTTCTCACAACTTACCTTATGCCCTAACTAGCACATGTGGAATTTTAGAAGATGCTCAGTTGATATTTATTGGATCCATAGTATAGAGAATGGCATATGTGGCATAGCCACGAAGAATCTAGTCACAAAGAGAGGAGATGAACAGGCCCAAAATGAGAGGTTAATAACACCCCTAGTTAAAAATTGCCAGTAGTCAATTTTGAAATATACTACAGGGCAGTATGTGGCTCAGTGAGTGGAGTGCTGGCCCCATGTACCAAGGGGGGCGGGTTCAAACCTGGCACCCGCCAAACTGCAACAAAAAATAGCTGGGTGTTGTGGTGGGCGCCTGTGGTCCCAGCTACTTGGGAGGCTGAGGCAAGAGAATCGCCTGAGCCCAGGAGTTGGAGGTTACTGTGAGCTGTGTGATGCCACAGCACTCTACCAAGGGCTATAAAGTGAGACTCTGTCTCTACAAAAAGAAAGAAAAAAAAAAGAAATATACTCAGGCCTATCATTAGAAACTATAAATTATATTCGTAAACTCTCATGTACCTACCACTCATAAGGAATAAATGGTAGCATTTTTGAAGTTACTTTAGATTTTTTTCCTTTTTTTTAAAAAAAGAATTAGAACCTTATAAGTGAAATTACAACCCACTCCCCTATAATTATCCTCCCTGAAGGAGGTTTTTCAACATGCCTCTCAAAATATGGCACTTACCCTTGAACTTCAAATAAGGACTGCCCATGAGAGTAAGTTCAGAGAGCCTATTACTCACTGGAATGTGAACAGTACACTTCTACCAATAGAGCCCATTATTTATTTAATAACTGCTTAACACTATCTGTTCGTGTTGAACTTACCATGTACTAAATCTGCCTAGCCATCCTTTACAACAGTTTTTACCACCAGTTCTCCCTTTTTTGATGCCAGTTAAACTTGCAAAATTGACCGTTGACCTAAGTGTACAACTTAACATTTTACTACTTATAATTTTTAGCCTGCTGATTTTGGTCTGTTGACAATAAAGTATCACTTTTCTTCTGGTGACTTTTTGGCATCTGATGACAGACATTGCCCACTTAGGGGCACTAAGGTACGTCTCAGCACCCCCAATTTCTTCCATCAAGACTATCTCTTGGGTCCTTTTCTAAAACCTGTCAACACCTCAGCCTGCTACCAGGTGCCTGGTGAAAGCAGGGCTCTATTTTTGTTTTTGTTTCCTTTTCTCTTCTTCTGAATCTGAAAATGTTTCACTGAAAGGTTGCTAGACATTTTCTGTGGCAAGCAGTAGTGACATCAATTATCCCTTGGAACAGATTTCCTTTGTTTTGGAAAAACTACATGAAGGAACCCTCTAGTTACATTTCCCTTAATTGTTCTGTAGATTGTTTTTTGGCAGAATGGAACAAGAGTTTTGTTTTGTTTTTGTTTCCTTATCAAGGACAGAGTGAGCAAAATTAGTCAGTGCTAACGGAAGTCCAGGCGATATCATTGGGTGAGAAAAGAAGGCTTCACAGAGGTGTGCATAATTCCATTTATGTAAGACAAACAAATGACAAAGTATATTTACAAACATAAATAATTATAGAAATATAGAAAAAGTACATTAGTCTATGCATCAGACTGTGAACATGGGCTGTTGGTCTTTTGTTATAAAGAGAAAGTGTGAACAGGGAAGATACGTAAAAAATTTTTTTTTTAATTTTTTTTAAAGAATGGTAAAACTCTGGTCATGCCTGTAGTCCTAGCTCTCTGGAAGGCCAAGGCAGGTGGCTTGCTTGAGGTCACAAATTCTAGACCAGCTTGAGCAAGAGTGAGACCCTGTCTCTAAAAAATAGCCAACTGTTTTGGTGGGTGCCTGTAGTCTCAGCTACTTGGGAGGCTGAGCCCAAGAGTTTGAGGTTGCTGTGAGTTATGACACCAAAGCACTCTACAGAGGGTGACAAAGTGGGACTCTATCTCAAAGAAAAAACAATTAAAATTAAACATTTTTAAATCCATTACAGTTCAGCACTATCAAGGAGAGAGGAAAGACCAGATTTTGCCAAACTAGTGTGGGGGCTCAAAGTTTTCATATTTTAAGTATAAAAAGATGGCTCAGTGCCTGTGGCTCAAACAGCTAAGGTGTCAGCCACATACACCTAAGCTGGTGAGTTTGAATCCAGCCTGTGCCCACCAAACAACAACGGCTGCAACCAAAAAATAGCTGGACATTGTGGTGAGCGCCTATAGTCCTAGCTACCTGGGAGGCGGAGGCAGGAGAATCACTTGAGCCCAAGAGTTGGAGGTTGCTATGAGCTGTCACGCCAGGGCACTCTACCCAGGGCAGCAGCTTGAGGCTCTGTCTTAAATAAATAAATAAATAAATAAATAAATAAATAAATAAATAAATAAAGAATGAGACCTTATTTTATAGCCACAAGCTTGTGAGGTTAAAGGACAGATGTATTGTAAAAAAGTCTATATGCAAACTAGGAGAAAGCTGATGATAAAATTCTCTATGGCAAAAGCAAAAACAGATTATCTCAAATATTTCATGTTTTTTTTTCTTTTCTCACTCTTTTGAGAGTCTCACAACAACCTCAAACTCTTGGGCTCAAGTGAACCTCTTACCTCAACCTCCTAAGTAGCTGGGATTAATAGGAGCCTGCCACAACACCCAGCTGGTTTTTCTATTTTCAGTAGAGCGTCTCACTCTTATTCAAGCTGGTCTCAAACTCCTGAGCTCAAGCTATCCACCTGCCTTGGCCTCTTAGAGTATTAAGATTATAGGTGTGACCCACTATGCCTGGTCTCAAGTGTTTCTTAATAGATTTAGAAAATGTAGTATGTAGCATCTTTTAATTCTAACTAAAGACTTTTCCGCCACAGATATTATGCTTACCTAACATATGATGGAAAAGTACATTTTACATTTCTATTTTACATAAAATGAAATTGACTCTTAGAAAATTTCAGCAGCTGTTTTGAAATAACTTTGCTTGGGTTTGAGCCTGTTTATATGTTTCCAAAGCCCATCTATGCCTCATTGTAGCATAATACATCTATGCTAGATTTGGAATCCACATCCAGCTTGTCATGGTGGCAAGTACCTGCAGTCCTAGCAACTCAGGAGGCTGAGGCAGGAGGATTGAACCCAGAGGATCAAGGCCAGAGTGGACTAAATCCTGCCACAGCACTGGACAACAGAGCAAGATCCTGTCTCTAAAAAAATAAAAATGTAACTTCCATGTCCTGCATTTGTCCTGGCAGTCTGGATTATATTTCATAGTAGTGCCTCCTAGCTCTCTCCTTTCATATTAACTCAAGCGTTCTCTGGGTTCCCAGCTCCAATTTATAGATCTTTCATGGAATCTTCCTTTTAGTCTCTACAAACCTACACAATTTGCACTCATTTCATTTCTCTGATCTCTTTTCCTTTCCACTCCAGCTCCTCTGGCCCCCTTGGTGTTCCTCAGATGAAACAAGCATGCTCCTGCCTCAGGGCCTTTGCACTTGCTGTTTCTTCCATCGCATAGCCACTTACCTGTACTCTCTCTCTGCATCAGTCAAGGTCATGTATATGTCATAACCTCAGATCAGACATGGCAGCCAGCTTAATGTAAGCATGTCAGTCAGCAGAGGAAAAGAAACTAAGAAAAATGTCCTTGGTGATGGGGACTGAACAGAGAAGAACCTAATGCTGAATTCCCCCCCATCCCATGGTGGAGTGTGGGAAGTGTGGTGTATGGAAGACTCACTCCCTGGCACTGCTCATGGGGAGTTGGGGGAAAGTCCCTCTGAGCAAGGACCATGTGAGGCTGGTAATGGCCCCAGTGTACCAGTCCCAGGTCTTGCCCAAGTCAGGTTGGTTGGGAATGCAGTCTAAAGTGAGTGGGAAAGCTGGGCATGGTGGCTCACACCTGTAATCCCAGCACTCTGGGAGGCTGAGGCAGGCGGATCACCTGAGCTCACAAGTTCAAGACAAACCTTAACTAGAGCAAGACCTTGTCCCTAAAAAAAAAAAAAAAAACTGGGCATTGTGGTGGGTGCCTGTAGTTCCAGCTACTCAGGAGGCTGAGGCAAGAGAATCGCTTAAACCCATGACTCTGAGGTTGCTGTGAGCTATGACTCCATGGCACTTTACCAGGCACGACAAAATGAGACTGTCTCAAAAAAATAAAATAAAATAAAGTGGGTGGGAAATTCCTTATAAAGCTAAATAGCATCTCAAGGCAGATAGTCAACAGGTACCTCAGGGAATGTCAAAAAGAACTTTGAAGAGAGAGCAAAAATGAGCCGAACTCACCTTTATAAGAAAGCCACTCTCACAATAACAACACTAATTCATTCATGGCCGAGCCTCATGATCTAATCACCTCCCAACAATAGGAGGCTCCACCTCCCAACGTTCTCCCATTGGGGATTCAGTTTCCAATACATGAACTTTGAGGCGCACCTTCAAACCACAGGATTCTACCCCTTGCCTCCAAAATTCACATCCTTCTCATCACACAAAATACATTCATACCATCCCAATAGCACTGAAGTCTTAACTTACCAACTCAGAAGTCCAAAGTCCAGAGTCTCATCTGAATTAGATCTTGGGTGAGACTCAGGGCACAATTCATCCAGGGCCACATTCCTCTCCAGCTGTGAACCTGTGAAATGAGTAACTCACATGCTTCCAAAACGCACGAGTGGGACAAGGATAACATAGGACATTCCCATTCCGAAAGGGAAGAATAGATAAAAGAGAAGAGTAACTGGTCCCAAGGAAGTCCAGATCCCAGCAGGGAAATCAATAAGCTCCTTTGCCTCCATGCCCTTCATCCTGGACACACTGGAGGCAGGAATTGGCCCCCAAGGCCTCCGGCAGCCCTGCCCCTTTGGATTTGCTGAGCTCAGTCCACCCGGCAAGTCTCAGGCCCTGGACTGACTCTTGTCAGGCAGGAATTACAGGAGGATTCTTCATTCCCACTGTTCCCCTTAGGCATTGCCCTCATAGGTGCCCTCTCTCCACCCCGTAGCAAGTCTCTGCTTAGGCCCCCAGGTTATCTAATACATGCTCTGAAATCTACATGGATGCTGCCATGACTCCATAGCTCATACACCCTGTAAGTCTGCAGAGTTGCATCATGTAGATACTCTCAAGGCTTACCACTTGAACCCTCCAGAGCAGCAGCACAAGCCATAACTGGGCCTGATCCAGCCATGGCCGTGGTGGCCCAGGGATACCATGTTGGGATGCAGGGGCACAGTCCTGAGACAGCGCTGGGCATGCCTCAGCCTGGAATGCAGAGGTCCACAGGTACCCCTCTGGAATCCCTACCCTCAAGGTTCTAGTTTTTGCCTTAAATATCTCTGAAATGCCTTTGGGATTCACTCATTATCTTGATGAATAGCACCCACCTCTCTGCTAGCCATATCAATTTCTCTAGCAAAAGTTTGCTTGGCCACACCCACACACTCTTCCCCAAACACTTTTATTCGTTACATGGGTAGGCTGCGAGTTTTTCAAATCTTTCCATTTTCCCCCTTTTTAGTTACAACTTCCATCTTTAAATAATTTCTCCTTTCTCTAATTTTACTGTAATCAGCCAAAAGAAACCATGCAACCCCTTGAATGCTTTGTTACTTTTAATGCTGCTTGACTAACCTCAGACTCCCTGCAAAATAATAATAATAATAATAATTGCGCTCCTCCTAACAAACATGCTTACATGCTGATTGACTAACCTCGGTCAAACAGCAACTCTTTCCTTTACAGTACAGGACTAATTGTCTTAATATCACATTTTGCCATAGACAACACAGTACAAAGGCCCTCTCCAGATGCCTTTGACCCTAACAGTGAAAGGGCAAGAGAGTACGAGAGAGGAGCAAGGGAGGGACAAACTTGCTTTTATAACAAATCCCACTCCCATAATGACATTCATCTGGTTATAAAGGCAAAGCACTCACAACCTGACTGCCTTTTATTAGGCTCCCCACAACACTGTGGCATTGGGGATGAAGTTTCCAGTACATGAACTTCAAGGAACACATTCAAATCATAGCACTCTCCTCCTTAACAATGGAATCCTTTCCAGACCCACTTAAAATCTCCACAGCCAATTTGATTCTTTTTTTTTTTTTTTCTGCAGTTTTTGGTCAGGGCTGGGTTTGAACCCACCACCTCTGGCATATGGGGCTGATGCCCTACTCCTTTGAGCCACAGGGGCCGCTCCCAATTTGATTCTTTTTAACCCCCTGCCCTCTGATGTTGATTTTTTTCTATCTTACTCATCACTATTTAATAAGTTTTATATTTACTTATTTATTTTGTTTGATTCACACACACAAGTTGTAAGCTTTATAAGCCAAGGATTTTCTCTTTTTCATTGGTGTGTCCCAAAACTCACAAGTGTGGAACAAGTGAATAAATTCTGCTATTCTCCTTTCCAATCTTCAGATCTGGTAGTATGCTGTTCACAAGGGATCTCTTTTAATGACCACATTCTGGTGGGCATCTCATCCTACCATTTCTGTGATTTATAGAGATAAAAACAGAGAAGCGAGATTACAGGGGAGTAAAGTGATTCGATTGTTGAATAAATTGTATAATGCGAAAATATAATTTTGAACTATGCTCATGCTTCATATAAAAATGAGTATGATATATACATTATATATATATATATATTTTTTTTTTTTTGAGACAGAGCCTCAAGCTGTCACCCTGGATAGACTGCAGTGGCATCACAGCTCACAGCAACCTCCAATTCCTGGGCTCAAGCGAGTCTCCTGCCTCTGCCTCCCAAGTAGTTAGAACTACAGGTGCTCACCACAAGGCCCGACCATTTTTTGGTTGCAGCCGTCATTGTTGATTGGCTGGGCGGGCTGGATTCGAACCTGCCAGCTTAGGTGCAAGGGGCAGGCGCCTTAGCCCATTGAGCCACAGGAACCGAGCCACATAATATATATATATATATATATATTTTTTTTTTTTTTTTTTTTGTAGAGACAGAGTCTCACTTTATCGCCCTGGGTAGAGTGCCGTGGCATCACACTGCTCACAGCAACCGCCAGCTCCTGGGCTTAAGCGATTCTCTTGCCTCAGCCTCCCGAGTAGCTGGGACTACAGGCGCCCGCCACATTGCCTGGCTATTTTTTTGTTTTGCAGTTCGGCTGAGGCCGGGCTTGAACCCACCACCTTCGGTATATGGGGCGGGCGCCCTACTCGCTGAGCCACAGGAGCCGCCCCACATAATATATTTTTTGAAAGATCTCACTCTGTCACCCAGGTTGAAGTGCCATGGCAGCATTATAGCTCACTGCAACCTCCAACTCCTAGCTCAAGGGATCCTCCGACCTCAGCCTTCCTAGTAGCTAGGACTACAGACATGCATCACCGGATAATTCTTTTTTTTTTTTTTTTTCTTTTTTGGTACAGATGGGCTCTCACTCTGGCCCTTGCTGGTCTTGAACTCCTGACCACAACCAGTCCTCCTTAACCTCCGAAAGTCCTTGGACTACAGGCATGAGCCACTGTTCCTGAACCCTACATAACATACTTTTAAATGGTGCAAAGCCACAGAAAATATAATTTTATCGTGTCGCTGGAAGGGTAATATACAATGTCTATATTGTAAAAAGGAATTAAACAAATTTGTAAGAAAAAATTTAAGATTTCAGTAGACAGGCTCGGCGCCTGTAGCTTAATGGGCTAAGGCGCCAGCCACCTGCACCTGAGCTGGCAGGTTTGAATCCAGCCTGGGCCTGCCAAACAACAGTGACAGCTGCAACCAAAAAATGGCCAGGCGTTGTGGCAGGCGCCTGTAGTCCCAGCTACTTGGGAGGCGGAGGCAGGAGACTCGCTTGAGCCCAGGAATTGGAGGTTGCTATGAGCTGTGATGCCACAGCACTCTATCCAGGGTGACAGTTTGAGGCTCTGTCTCAAAAA
>CAUYON010027824.1:0-10374 GCA_963573935.1 Arctocebus calabarensis
GCAGGCTACAAGCTCTTTTGTGGCAAATAGCCGATTAACTTTATTTCTCACTACCTTATATACTTTTGCAGTCATGTGCACACTTAAATCTGTGATTTACAATATTCATTATTTGACTTTAAACTTAAGTGGCAGATATCCTTTTATACTTTTTTATTTCTGGTTAGGTTGGCCAAAGGTTTATCAATTTTGTTAATCTTTTCAAGAAATCAACTTTTTGTTTCATTGATGTTCTGAATGACTCTTTTGTTTTCATTTCCATTTAATTCGGCCCTAATTTTTGTCATTTCTTTTCTTCTACAGGGTTTGGAATTGGAATGTTCTTCCTTTTCCAGTTACTTGAGATGATCCATTAAGTTGTTGGCATCCTCTCTTTCTGTTTTCTTGATGTAGCCGTCCAACGCTATAAATTTCCCTCTTAGGACTGCCTTTGCAATATCCCACAGGTTTTGATAATTTATGTCTTTGTTATCATTTAGTTCCCCAAATTTGGTGATTTCCTTCTTAATCTTGTCTTTGACCCAGCTGTCATTCAGCCTAAGATTATTTAGCTTCCACCACTTTGTTTGAGTATGAAGATTTCCATTGCTATTGATTTTAACTTTTATTCCATGGTGGCCAGAGAAGATACAAGGAATAATTTCTATACTTTTAAATTTGCTGAGGTTAGACTTGTGTCCTAGGATATGATCTATCTTGGAGGATGACCCATGGGCTAATGAGAAGCATGTATATTCAGTTATATTAGAGTGAAATGTTCTGTAGAGGTCTGTAAAGTCCATTTGTTCTAGGGTCCAGTTTAAGTCTAATATTTCTTTGTTTAGTTTCTTCTTGGAGGATCTATCCAAAACTGTCAAAGGAGTGTTAATATCTCCAACTATTATAGTGCAGGAAGATATCAAGTTGTTCATATCCATTAGATTCTGCTTTATGAATTGAGGAGCATTCTGATAGGGTGCATAAATGTTAATTATGAAAATCTCTTCATGTTGGGTGTTTCCCTTGACAAATATGTAGTGACATTCCTTATCTTTCTTTATCTTTGTTGGTTCAAAGTCAATTGTATCTGCTACTAAAATTGCAACCCCTGCTTTTTTCTGGTTTCCATTTGCCTGTATTATAGAAGTCCATTCCTTCACCCTGAGTCTATTTTTATCCTTTAAGGTAAGGTGAGATTCTTGTATACAATAGATATCTGGTCTGAGTTTATGTATCCAGTCAGCCAGCCTGTGCCTCTTTAGAGGACAATTTAAACCATTCACATTAATTGAGAGAATTGATAAGCCTGGTTGTGTTTTGGGTGTCATGTTTTTCAGATGTCCAGTGAACAATTTTAATCCTTTCACCACTGTGGAAGTTGGGTTTTTTCCAAAAATTTCTGGGTGAGTTTACTTTGGAGGTAGAGCATTGTGCTGGTCATTGTTGAGGATGGGTCTGAGAATATTCTGGAGAGCTGGTTTAGTTATGGCAAATTTCTTCAACATGTCTATGTCATTGAAGTATTTGATTTCTCCATCACAAATGAAACTTAGTTTAGCTGGATAGAGGATCCTGGGCTGGAAGGTGTTTTGTTTTAGGAGACTAAAGGTTGATAACCATCTTCTTCTGGCTTGAAATGGTTCAGGTGAGAGATCTGCAGTCATTCTGATATTTCTCCCTTTGTAGGTGATAATTTTCTTACATATGGCTGCTTGTAGAATTTTCTCCTTTATCTTAACTTTGGCAGAGTTAATCACAATGTGTGTAGCAGATGCTTTATTTGGATTGAGTCTTGCTGGGGTTCTGAAACTGTCTGCTATCTGAAGTTCTGTATCTCTGGCAGTGTTTGGGAAATTTTCCTCCAAAATCTCTTGGAGTAGGGTATCTGTAACTTTAGGGCCATCCTCGTCTCCTTTGGGAATTCCTATAAGACAAATGTTTGATCTTTTGGAGTATTTCCACAACTCTCTCAGGGAATGATCAGTTTTTGCTCTCCATTTGTCTGACTCTTTGAGTGTTTGGGAACATTCAAGAGCTTTGTCTTCAGTTTCAGAGATTCTTTCTTCTGCCTGGTCACCTCTATTCCTGAGGGATTCTACTGTATTTTGAAGCTCTTCAACTAACTTTTTCATTTCCTTGAGCTCTGCTATCTCTTTTCTCATTATGTCCATATCTTTGGTGACTTGGGCTTTGAATTCATTCATTTCTTGAGACAATTTTAGAACTACTCTTTGGAATTCAATTTTCATCTTTTCTTCCATTCTATTTATCTTATATGCAATCCATATTCTGAATTCAATTTCTGACATTGCGGCCATTTGTCTATACATGGCATCTTCAGTTGTATCTCCTTTGTCATTTCTTGGGGGAGTTGATCTACTCTGGTTATTCATGTTGCCAGAGTTCTTCTGTTGGGTCCACACCATGTTTATTTTCCATTGTTTGGTTATTAGAACTGGCAGGGTGAGATTGAATTGGGGTTCCCAAGTAATAGAGATAGCCCCTTACCAAAGCTCTAGGCTTGGTAATTGTGGCTTATCTCCTACAACCTTACAAAGGTCCCTTTCAGAGTTTTGGCAGGAAACTCTGAGTATCTACTTGGTGAGATAGTGCAGGCTAACTCTGTTTTGATATCAATCAACTTCTATCCTACCCTGAGAAACTGCATTATTAGATTTAAATCTTGACTATGAAGAGATACAAACAGCTGTGGTGTACAGCCCCCACCCTTCAGATCTTTTCCACTACAGAATTTCGAAGGTCAACCTCAGAATATCCCTGAGTGGACAACCCCAGACACAGGTTCCAACCAAATTGTCTCAGGCAGTGAAAACCCTGACCAACTGAGAGGGATTCAAGGACAATTCAAGGCAAAGGGATTCAAAGCACAATTGGAGCCAGGGATACACACCTGCCAGACTCAGTCCACACTATTGTCTGCTTCTCTGCTCAGAGGCCTTGCTGGAGCCAGGGGCAATGTCCCTGCCCCCTGGTCTCAGTTTCCACACAGCTAGCCTTTGCTTGCCAGGCCAGTTGGAATCAGAGGATCATGCCTCCCCTTGCCAGTCTCAGTCCACTGCCTGGCAAGCCTCTGTACACAGGCTCTGTTAGAGTCAGGGCACTGGGCCCTGGCATCTGGTCTCAGTTCACACATAGCTAGCCTCTGCTTGCCAGACTAGTTGGAGTCAGGAGACCATGCCCCCACTGCCAGTCTCAGTCCACTAACTGGCAAGCCTCTGTTCACAGGTTTCTTTAGAGTCAGGGCACCACACTCCACCCACAGGTCTCAGTCATCACTTGATAAGCCTCTGTTCACTAGCCTGGCTGGAGGCAGTGGAGCATGCCCTAGCCCTCAGGTCTTGGTTTACACCCAGTAAGCCACTGCTTGAGGGTTCTGTTGGAATCAGGAGATGACGTCCTTGCTCTCAGGTCACAGTCCATGCCTATCAAGCCTCTGCTCAAAGGCCCAGCAGGGGCTGGGGACCAAACCTGTCTGTTGAACTCAGTTCACATGGGGTAACCAATCTCCCACTGTGGGTGCCATCAGAGCTGGGAATTCTGCACCCCATCCTGCCAGACACAGCTCAGACTGAGGGTCAACTCTACCACTGGCCAGGCATAGTCATAACCAGGGGACTGCTCCTCGTCCTGCTGAGTGTCCCTTTCTTCTTACACCCTCTTTCTTCCCCTTTAGTCACAGATTCCATCTTGATGGTTGGCGGTCCACACTATGCCCAGATCTCTCAGGATAAGACCAAACACTCTATGCTCTGTAGGAGGCAGAACTTCAGACCACCATGTGAGGGGGAAAGGGTGGACTGGGAGTTTGGACTTGTGGGGAAAAATATCTGTTCAATATTATGCCTGGTGGGGTGGTGTCTAGGTTGATAAGTGGGACCTCCCTGGAGAAAGAGACCTGGACTTTAGCTGCTCTCTCCAGCAAGGTAAAACGAGAGCTCTTTCTTTCCCTGCTCATTCGCAGATAGCCTGCAGCAGGCCTTCTGTTTGGGGGGAGGGGTCTCCAGTCCTCTAGTCAATAAACTGTGTACCTGTCATTTGTTTTCTTGAATGCTCTTCCTTGGACTTACAGCTTGCCAAACTTCTTTCTTGGTTCAGCTCCCTGTCTTTGGCTTCATAGAGTCCGATTCTGTCCAGTTTTTCTTCCTCTGCTCAAGAGCGTCTGACAAGGGTTGCTACCAGTCAGCCATCTTCCCAGAATTCCCAGGATTTTCTAATAGAGTAGAACAGGCTCCATGAACTGGCAAGGAAGAGGCCTATAATAGTGACAGTCACTGCCACCTAGTAGCCCCCAGAGGCATTCCTGATGGAAGAGATCAGAAATGAGCTTGTGGAAATTTACCAGTTCATTATCATTACATGGCCCCACGTTTGATGTCTGGGTGGCCTAAAGATCCCAGATTAAGTGATAAAACCTCAACGCTCTTAAAACTCAACAGAAATAGCTGTGCCTGTGCACTTCCTTACATTTTTTTCTTTTCCACTCTCAGGCCTACTGCAGGAGCTGCTACCTACCCCCTTGCCCACTTTTCTCATCCCTCAGTCCTATAAGACCCCAGAGAAGCTTGACACTGGCTGGAGCAGACAGACATCTCATTGGTAACATGTATTGCCTTCCTTCCTATTGCCTTCTTTTTGTTGTTTGAGAGCTTGGGTTGCTTGCCAGGAGACACCTGTTAAAATCCATAGTTGAACCATATAAAGTTTAATTAATATATGAACCCAGCTCTTCATCCAGGCAATGAACAAGGAAAAATGGGTGAATTTCATGTGCAGGTTTTGTGCCAGCTGTGGGCTGGAACCCACCCAGTCCCCTTGCTGTACTCTAGCTTCCCTCTACAGTGCGAGAGACACATAAACTTGCTCTGAGGAATACATTCTGAAGTGGTTTTTCAAATGGATTGCAGAGAAAGGGTTTCTTACACATACATGCACCTACTCATATACTGACACACACACACACACACACACACACACACAGACCTTACCTCAGTTAACGATAGCTAATATATATCATTCTAAGTACTTTTCCTACATTAACTGGTTTGGTCTGTCCAACAATCTTATGACATTGGTATCGTCATTACCCCTAATTTACAGGTGAGCAAATTGTTAACTAACCCATCAAAAATTACATCACTAGCAGAACTGGGATTCACATTTAGATCCTCCAGCTTTAAAGCCCAAGGCCTTATTATCCAACACAGGCTCAGCCTTGGCCAAGGCCACACTGAATTCCCGTGGGACCAGCACTGTAGCCCAGGCCTTCTACATGGGGGGTGATCAGAGCTCTGCCCCCCATACAGAGATAAGCTGAGACTCCATAGAAAAACCATCAATGAGCAATGGGGTGAGGCAGAGGAAGGTCCTTTCTACCCCCTGGCCCTGAACTATAATTACCTTGCTGGACTTTATGGCAAAGGAAAGAGGAGGAGGAAGACTTAGTCATGGCTGCTCACTTTCTACTCCATTTCAGAGCATCTATTTCTTGCTAAACTAATCACTAACATCTCTAAGGCACTTCATGATTCATAAAGTTCTTTCCCATGTCTCTTAGTTGATTCTCACAACAGCTCTGTGAGATAAGTGGGGCTGGGATGATTTTAATTCCCACTTTATAGTTGTGGAAACAGACATATGGGAAGAGCCTTACCCATGTGGTTCAACCATGAAACCAGAGCGTGGAGCCAGATCTTGTGATTCCAGATTGTATAAGTGGCAGACTTGCTTGCATTCCAAGGGGCCTCCTGAAATACTTGATGGGTCATCCTAGCCTCACATAAGGTTACTATTCCCTACCACACCTTCCCACACTGACAGAGTAGGTAGAAAGTGCTACCTAACTGATTGTGATGACAAAAACAACATACACATCTTATATATATTACTTGTATATGCACTGAATTTATGCTATAAGCAGAAATGGGGATGTTGCAAATAGTTCTGACATGTTGTAATCAGAGTCCTTTGGGTTGCCATGAAAGCAGAAACTAAAGGTCATAAAACCAATGAGGTAAATGAGAAATCAGAAAATATGAGAAAAGTTTTATAAGACCACACTGAAGGGAATTAACAAAATAGAAAATCATTGAAAGAAGAGATAAACATAAAGATGAATGTGTTGCAATAGGGCAGCAAAGTTTGTGCCATCTCACTTTCATCTGCCATCTTATTTTTCCTGACCCTGGACAAAGCTTTTCCAGGGAATGCTCTTCCCAGTCACCAGACAGAGCCACAGAGTACATGGACCTTGTGACAGTCCTCCTTCACTGAAATCCCTCCCATTGCCCCTATCACCCACAGGACAAAATTGCAATGCCTCTAGGTGGAACTCAAGACATGCCACAGCTGTCTTCTTTAATCCTGACTCAGTCCACTTCTTCATATGTACATGATATTTTAAGCAAAGGTAATGATTGGCCACTTGTTAAGCTTCCCAAGTGTGACATCCCATGTCTCTTTTTGTTAGTACAGATTGTTCTTTAGTCTTTAGGGGGCCCCACCCATCTTCCTTCTGATAAATTTGTAAACATCATTCAGGAGTCAACCATTATCTGCCCTATGAGCCTCCTCCATGGCCTCAGCAGGCAAGTTGTGGGGAGGGTCTCACTTGTGCATACTCACAGTTCCTGTGGATGAACACCCAATGACTGTCAACCCAGGATGCAAATTACAATACTTGCACATGGGCAGCTATTAAACAATACAGATGCCTGAGCCCACTAGAATATCAGAAAGGAGAGCACTTAAGTAGGAACATAATGACTAGATGACAGGGATCATTGAGGGTCATCTAAAGGCTGGTACTATAGAGGTGAAGCCAAGAGAATCCAAGTGTCACATCAATTCAGAGATGTGAAAAAGAGGACATCACACAAGAGAACAGCATCCACACCCTCTAAAGCAGTCAAAAGCCAGGTCAACAAAGGAAGATTACATACCAGCCTCACTCATGAGCAAAAATCCTAACTAAATAGTAGCAAACCAAATTCAATGGTGATCAAAAGATGATATGCCCTGACCTAGTTGGATTTAACTCTGGGATTCAAGGGTGGTTAATATAGAAAAGTATAAATACTAAGATATTCATCAACAAATTAAAAGAAAAAAGTTATGTGGATGTCTCAATTGTTTCAGAAAAAAACATTTGGTAATGTTTAACTCCCATTTATGGCACTTGAAAAATCTTAAACTGTTGATAACAGGGAATTTCTTTACTCTAATAAAAATATCTACCAAAAAACTTAAAACAAAATCATTATTGACAGTGTAAAAGCATTATTCTATTTTAATGTTTTACAATAACCATCACAATCATTGTAGTGTTTTATCATATGCACTGTAACTGTTTTAAACATAGTAACATTTAAACAATTATAATCCTACTAATTAAATTACATTTTACTGTAAATGAGGAAAATTTCATTATTTGCTTTTTTCAGGAAACAAGCTTGTGGAACTTAGGCTGAACAGGGAGCAAAGTGTGAAAATCTCTGAAAACAAGTAAATATTTTTTCTTCCTCAAGAACCTGCTTGAATTGTCCTGATTTCAAAGGCAAGGGGAATGGGGCCAGCAGGTAGATTTGACTGAGATCACAACCTGTAGTTCTTAACCTTCAGCTGGTACCTGGGCTCTTTTGACAATCAACGTCATGAACCATCTTCCCCAAAGCACTAGCATTTTTGAATTCAGTTTCAGGGGACCCCAAGGAGCTATGTCACTATGGTGCCTGCCAAGGCTAGTGATTTTTTTCCGGGAGCCTAACCCAGCCAAGTTCAGCCTACTTCTGTCCTCCCAGTATGAGATGGCTTATTTTAATCTGTTACATGGTTATCCCCAGAACTATGGATATCTGTCTACACTTTGAATTGGTTCTCCACTGGGCCTGGTAGTATGATGCACCACAAGGGAAACGAACTATGTGTGAACAAGAGCATCACAAAGGGAGCTATACCCAGAGACCTACATGGGTTTCTCCATTGAAAGATGATAACTGGAAAGGAATGAGGAGTTAGAGAAGGCAGAGATAAGGGGATGCAGAAATGCCTAAGGTGGTGAACAGCCCAGAGAAATGCAATATGCTTGCCCAAACATAGGCAGAGGACTGTTTGGAAAGAGGAGAGGGCAGTTCAGGCTGTGGGAATGGCTTAGCTTCACCATCACTATTATTATTAAATAGAACAATAGAAATGTGTGTCATTTCTTAATGGCAAAGTACTGTGTCTGTTGAGCCAATTTTAATTATCCCTAATAAGAAAATGATCTGGTTACAGGTCAGACTATGGATGTTGTTCTCCTGAGCCAAAGGCTCCACTCTGGACCAGTCAGCAGGAGGTCTGAGGGTGAGCAGGGCTGTGGATAAAATCATTGGTTTTGGCAGACACTGTGCCAATACCATGCTGTTTTGATCATTGTGGACTTGTAATATCACTTAAAGTCTGGTAGAATGATGCCCCAGGCTTTGTTTTTATTACTAAAAATTGCCTTGGATATACATGTTTTTTCCTGGTTTCATATGAAACAAAGAACTATTTTTTCCAGTTCTTCAAAGTATGATGTTGGTATTTTAATGGGAATTGCATTGAATCAGTAGATTGCTTTGAGTAGTATAAACATTTTAACAAGGTTGATTCTTCCCAGACAGAAGCATGGTATGTTCTTCCATTTGTTAATATCTTCTGCTATTTCATAATTCTCTTTGTAGAGATCCTTCACCTCTTTTTTTAGGTGATTACAAGGTATTTCAGTTTCTTTGATGCTATGGTGAGGGAATTATGTCTTTGGTTTGCTTTTCAACTTAGCTGTTATTGGTGTATAAAAAGGCTACTGATTTGTGCACATTGATTTTATACCCTCAGATGCTACTGTATTTCCTGATGACTTGCAAGAGTTTTGTGGTTGAGTCTCTGGGATTTTCTAAGTATAAGATCCCATCATCAACAAAGAGGGAGAGTTTGACTTCCTCTGTCCCCATTTGGAAGACCTTTGTATCCTTCTCTTGCCTGATTGCATTGGCTAGAACTTCAAGAACTATGTTTAATATTATTAATGATACATCCTTGTCTGGTTCCAGTTCTAAGTGGAAAAACTTTTAATTTTACTCCATTGAGTATACTATAAGCCGTGGGTTTGTCGTAGATGGCTTTTCTCAGTTTACAAAATGTGCCACCTAAGCCCATATTCATAAGTGTTCTTGTTAGAAAACGATGCTGAATTTTATCAAATGCCTTTTCTGCATCTACTGAGAGAATAGTGGATATCCTTATCTGGTTCTAGTTCTAAGTGGAAAAACTTTCAGTTTTGCACCATTCAGTATGATGTTAGCTGTGGGTTTGTCATAGATGGCGTCAATCAATTTAAGAAATGTGCCACCTATGCCCATTTTCTTAAGTGTTCGAATTAGAAAAGGAAGCTGGATTTTGTCAAATGCTTTTGCTGCATCTATTGAAAGGATCATATGTTCTTTATTTTTGCTTCTATTGATATGATGAATTACATTTATGGATTTGCATGTTAAACCAGCCTTGCATCCCTAGGATGAAGACTACTTGATCATGATGTCTGTTTTTCTTAAACGTATAGCTGTAATCTATTAGCTAAGATTTTATTGAGTGTTTTTGATGTTCATTGGCTAAATTGGTCTGTAGTTGTCCTTTTTGGTTGGATCCTTTCCTGGTTTTGGTATCAGGGTGATATTTACTTCATAGAATGTGTTGGGTAAGTTTCCTTCCTTCTCAGTGTTTTGGAATAGTTTCTTCAGTATGGGTACAAGCTCTTCTTTAAAGGTTTGATAGAATTCTGGTGTGAAGCCATCTGGTGTAGGGATTTTTTTGTTGTTGGAAGCTTTTTTATTGTTTCCTTAATCTCAGTGTTTGATATTGAGCTGTTTAAGACATCTTCCTGGTTAGGTATAGAGAGATGTGTGATTCCAGGTATTGGTCCATTTCCATCCCATGTCAAATTTCTGAGCATAGCATTTCTTGTAGTATTCAGAGATGATCTCTTGTATCTCTGTGGTATCTGTTGTTATTTCCTCTTTTTCATTTCTGATTGAGGTTATTAGAGATTTTACATTTCTGTTCTAGTTAATCTGGCCAACGGTTTATCAATTTTATTTAACTTTTGAAACAACCAACTTTTTAAAAATATTGACATTTTATTTATTTATTTTTTTATTAAATCACAGCTGTGTACATTAATGCAACCATGGGGTACAATGTGTTGGTTTTGTATACAATTTGAAATATTTTCATTGAACTGGTTAACATAGCTTTCATGGCGTTTTCTTAGTTATTGTGTTCAGACATTTATATTCTACATTTAGTAAGTTTCACCTATACCCTTATAAGATGCACCATAGGTGTGGACCCACCAAT
>CAUYON010027825.1:0-11954 GCA_963573935.1 Arctocebus calabarensis
CCAAACAACAATGACGGCTGCAACCAAAAAATGGCCGGGTGTTGTGGCAGGCGCCTGTAGTCCCAGCTACTTGGGAGGTGGAGGCAGGAGACTCACTTGAGCCCAGGAATTGGAGGTTGCTGTGAGCTGTGATGCCACAACACTCTATCCAGGGTGATAGCTTGAGGCTCTGTCTCCAAAAAAAATTTAACGCTACAAAGAAACAGGAGAATGTGATGCATTCAAAAGCCAAAATGAATGAATGAATGAATGAACGAATGAATAAATAAATAAGTAAAAATAATTAGAAACTGTCTCTAAAAAAGACCTGATGGTAGATCTACTAGACAAAGACTTTAAAACAACTATCTTTTTTTTTTTTTTTTTAAATAGCTGGACATTGTGGTGGGCGCCTGTAGTCCCAGCTACTTGGGAGGCTGAGGCAAGAGAATCACTTAAGCCCAAGAGTTTGAAGTTGCTATAAACTGTGATGCCACAGTACTCTGCCAAGGGTGACATAGTGAGACTCTGTCTCCAAAAAAAAAAAAAAGTGAAGAGCCTAGAAGACATGTGAGACACCATTAGGTACACTAACATGTATTCTGGGAATCCCAGGGGGGGAAAAAAGAGAAAAAGGCAGAAAGAACATTTGAAGAAATAATGGTTGAAAACTTCCCAAATTTGACAAAAATACATTAATATAAATATGTATGAAGCTCAACGTACTCCAAGTAAGATGAACTCAGAGAGTCACATTGAGATACATTATGACCAAACTTTCAAAAACCAGACAAGGAGAGAATCTTGAAAGCAGCAAGAGAGAAGCTACTTTTTATATACAAGGGATCCTCAATAATGTTGTCAGCCAGTTTCTCATCAGAAATTTTAGCAGTCTAAAGGCAATGGGCTGATATGGTCAAAGTGCTAAAGGAAAAAAAAAAACGCAACCAAAAATCCTATATCTGGGTTTGGCACCTGTAGCTCAGTGGTTAGGGTGCCGCCAACATACACTGTGACTGTGGCTGGTAGGTTCAAACCCAGCCTAGGGCCTGCTAAACAACAATGACAACTACAACAACAACAACAACAAAAACGGGCATTGTGGTGGGCGCCTGTAGTCCCAGCTACTTGAGAGGCTGAGGCAAGAGAATTGCTTAAGCCCAAAGTTTGAGGTTCCTGTGAGCTGTAACACCACGGCACTCAACCGGTGGGATAGTGAGACTCTTGTCTCAAAAAAAAAAAATAAAAAAGAATCCTATGTCTGGCAAAATTGTCCTTCAGAATTGAAGAAATTAAAACATTGCCAGATAAATGAAAGCTGAGGGAGTTTTGTTACCACTAGACCTGTCCTGCAAGTAACGCTCAGGGAAGTCTTGGAGGTTGAGATAAAGGACTACATAATAACTTAAATTTCATGAAGAAATAAAGATTTTTTTTTTTTTTTTTGAGACAGAGCCTCAAGCCGTCACCCTGGATAGAGTGCTGTGGCATCACAGTTTATAGCAATTTTAAACTCTTGGGCTTAAGTGATTCTCTTGCCTCAGCCTCCCAAGTAGCTGGGACTACAGGCGCCCACCACAATGTCCAGCTATTTTTAAAAAAAAAAAAAAAGATAGTTGTTTTAAAGTCTTTGTCTAGTAGATCTACCATGAGGTCTTTTTTTGAGACTGAGCTCAAGTGAGTCTCCTGCCTCCGCCTCACAAGTAGCTGGGACTAGAGGTGCCCGCTACAATGCCCGGCCATTTTTTATTTTTGGTTGCAGCCATCATTGTGTATGGTGGGCCCGGGCTGGATTCGAACCCGCCAGCTCAGGTGTATGTGGCTGGCGCCTTAGCCCGTTGAGCCACAGGCGCAGAGCCAGAAATAAAGATCTTAATGAAAGTAAATACATGGTCAACTACAAAAGCTTATATTATTGTAACAATAGTTTCTAACTTTACTTTTTTATTTTTTACATGTTTTCAGAAACTAATGCATTTTTAAAAGTTATTATTAAAAGCTAGTATTATTGTAACATTTGTTTATAACCCCACCTTTTGTTTTCTACATAACTTCAGCTATTAATACATTTAAAAGAATTACTGCTGGGATGGTGGCTCATGCCTGTAATCTTGGTATTTTGAGGGAGTGAGGCATATAGATTGCTTAAGGCCAAGAGGTTGAGACGAGCCTAGGCAATATAGATAAACCATGTCTTTACAAAAAATAGAAAAAAAGAAAAGGAAAAAATTAGCCAAGCATGGTGGGCATGCACCTACAGTTCCAATTGCTTGGAGGGTGAAGGAGGATCATTTGAGTTCAAGAGTTTGAGGCTGTAGTGAGCTATGATCATGCCACTGCACTCCAGCCTGGGCCAACAGAGCTAGATCCTATCTCAAAAACAAAAGAATTACTAGTTTATATTTTGGGACACACAGCGTATAAATGTAATTCTGTAAAGGCCAGGTGTGGTGGCTCACACCTGTAATCCTAGCACTCTGGGAGGCCAAGATGGGTGGAATGCTTGTGGTCTGGAGTTTGGGACTAGCCTAAGCAAGAGTGAGACTCTGTCTCTAAAAAAACTGGCTGGGTGTTGTGACAGACACCTGTAAACCTAGCTATTTGGGATACTGAGACAAGAGGATCATTTGAGCCCAGGAGTCTCAAGTTGCTGTGAGCTATGACATCACAGCACTCTACCCAGGGCAACAGAGTGAGACTATGTCAAAAAAAAAAAAAAAAAAAAACCCTAATAAGATTAAATAGTGAAAAGATAGAAAATCTGAATAGACTTATAACTAGTAAAGAGATTGAATGAGTAATCAAAAATCTCCTGAGAAAGAAAAGCCCTGGACCTGATGGCTTCACTGATGAATTCTTCCAAACATTCAAAAAAGAACTAATACCAATCCTCAAACGCTTCTGAAAAATTAAAGAAGGAAGACTTACAAATTCATTCTATTAGGCCAGCATTACCTTGATACCAAAGCCAAATAAGAACATTACAAGAAAAGAAAACTATAGCCCAACATCCCTTTATGAACATTGATATAAAAATCCTGTTGCAGAATACAGACTGTCCCTGACTTGCAATGGTTTGACCTAAGATCTTTCAACTTGACAATGGTGTGAAAGCAATATTCGTTCAATAGAAAATGTGCTTCAAGTACCCATACAGACATTCTGTTTGTTTCTTATAGTACAGGATTCAACAAATTACATAAGCTACTGAGAACTTTATTATAAAATAGGCTTTGTGTTAGATGATTCTGCCCAACTCTAGGCTAATGTAAGTGTTCTGGGCACATTTAAGGCAGGCTAGGTTAATGCATCTTTTACTTAGTGGATTTTCAACTTAAAGTGGATTTATAGGACATAAACCCCCCATCATAAGTTGAGGAACAGCTGCACTAGCAAACTGAATTCAGTACCATATTAAAAGTATTTTCTTCTTTTTTGGAGGGGGTGCAGTCTCAACCTGTCATCCTGGGTAAAGTGCCATAGTGTCATAGCTCACAACAACCTCAGACTCTTGGGCTAAGCGATTCCCTTGCCTCAGCCTCCCAAGTAGCTGGGACTACAGGCACCCGCCACAACACCTGGCTGTTTTTTGGTAGTAGTTGTTATTGTTGTTTGGCAGGCCAGGGCTGGATTTGAGCCCGCCAGCTCCAGTCTATATGTCTGGCACTCTAGCCACTGAGCTATAGGCACTGAGCCAAAAGTATTTTCTTTATTATTATTTGAGTTTTTTTCTGGTTCCATAGGAATTGAAGTACTATTTTTGCAAGATCTTTAAATTATGGTATTGGTGCTTTGATGCTGATTGCATTAAGTCTACAGATTGCTTTGGGTAGTATGGACATTTTAACAATTGATTCTTCCCAGCCATGACCATGCTATGTTCTTCCATTTGTTGACATCTTCTGCTATTTCCTTTCTCAAAGTTTCATAATTCTCTTTGTAGAGATCTTTCATGTCTTTTGCTAGATATATTCCCAGGGATTTCATCTTCTTTGGTGCCATTGTAAAAGGAATAGTCTTTGATTTTGTTCTCGGCTGGACAAATGTTGGCATATACAAAGGCTACTAATTTGTGGGTACTGATTTTGTATCCTGAGACACTGCTATGTTCCTTGATCACTTCTAAGAGCTTTGTAGTTGAGTCCCTGGGGTTTTCCAGGTATAAGATCATGTCATCTGCAAGGAGGGAGAGTTTGACCTCCTCTGTCCCCATTTGGATTCTTTGCTCTCCTCTTACCTGATTGCAATCGCTAGGACTTCCAACACTGTATTAAGAAGCAGTGGAGACAATGGGCATCCTTGTCTGGTTCCAGATTTGAGTGGAAATGCTTTGAATTTTACTCCATTCAATATGATATTGGCTGTGGGTTTGCTGTAGATAGCCTCTGTCAGCTTAAGGAATGTTCCATCTAAGCCTATTTTCTTGAATGTTTTTTTTTTTTTTTTAATCGTGAAAGGATGTTGGCTATTGTCAAAAGCCTTTTATGCATTGAAAGAATCACATGGTCTTTGTTTTTGATTCTATTTATGTGATATATTTATAGATTTGCGTATGTTGAACCAACCTTGTTTCTCTGGGATAAAACCCATTTGATCATGGTGTATAACCTTTTCAGTGTGTTGTTATAGTCTGTTTGCTATCTAGTTGAATATTTTTGCATCAGTATTTAATAAAGATATTGGTCTATAGTTTTCTTTTTTTGTTGGGCCCTTTCCTGGTTTAGGGGTCAGGGTGATATTTGCTTCATTTGGTTATTCACATGTACAAGACTGAATCTGAATCTGGACCCACATTTCTTACCATTGACAAAAGTTGATTCTCGTTGGATAAAAGATTTAAATGTAAGACATGAAACAATAAACATTCTAGAAGAGAGTGTGGGGAAAACACACTGAAGATACTGGCCTTTATGAGGAAGAGCCCCCCCCCCCCCAGCAACTACAGCAACATCAAAAATAAATAACTGGGATCAAGCTAAAAAGCTTTTGCACAGCTAAGAGTACCACAAACAAAGCAAACAGACAGTCTTCAGAATGGGAGAAGATTTTTGCATGTTATGAATTTAACAAAGGCCTGATAACTAGAATCTACAGAGAACTCAAACAATAAAAAAAAAAGTGCAAACTACTCTCTCTGTAACTGGGCAAGAGATTTGAATAGAAACTTCTCCAAGGATGACAGGTGAATGGCCAATAAACACATGAAAAAATGCTCATGATCTTTAATCATCAGAGAAATGCAAATCAAAACCACTCTAAGATATCACCTAATCCCAGCAAGATTAGCCCACATCACAAAGTTCCAAAATACCAGAAGCTGGCGTGGATGTGGAGAGAAGGGAACACTTCTACACTGCTGGTGGGACTGCAAACTAATACAGCCTTTTTGGAGAGAAGTATGGAGAATCCTCAAAGATCTAAAAGTAGACCTTCCATTTGACCCTGCAATCCCATTACTAAGTGTCTACCCAGAAGAACAAAAATAATTTTACCACAAAGACATTTGCACTAGAATGCTTATTGTGGCTCAATTCATAATTGCCAAATTGTAGAAGCAACATAAGTGCCCATCAATCCAGGAATGAATCAATGAACTGTGGTGTATGTATACCATGGAATATTATGCAGCCACAAAAAGATGGAAACTTTACATCTTTTACATTTACCTGAATGGAGTTGAAATATATTCTTCTTAGTAAAGTATCGCAAGAACAGAAAAATAAATATCCAGTGTATTCCATACCAATATGAAATCAATATATAAATAATTACATGTTCATAAAGAACAATAAAACGCTAATACAGTGTAGTTCAGAGGTAGAGGGAAATGGGAGGGGTGAGGGGAGGAGGTATGGCAGAGGAGGGAGGGCAGGAGGTGGGATCTCACCTAATATGCACACTATGAGGGTGTATAACATGCCTCCTGGGTAAGGGGCTCTTCTATAAATGGAATTTTACCCTGGAAGTGAGAACAATGTAACCTAAAAATTGTACCCTCATATTAATTTGAATAAAGTTTAAAAAAAAATAGGCATATCCAAAAGAGGATAGTCAAGGAAAAAAAAAAAGTATTTTCTCTTTTTAGAGACGAGGTCTCACTTTATCGCTCAGGCTGGAGTACACTGGTGTAATCATAGCTCACTGCAGCCTCAAATTCCCGGGCTCAAGCAGGCCTCCTGCTTCAGCCTCCTGAGTAGCTAGGACTACAGTTGCATGCCACCATGCCCAGCTATTAAAAGGTTATACACTATGACCAAGTGGGATTTATTTCTAGACTGCAAGGATGGTTTGACATACAAAAATCAGTCAAGATAATCACCACATTAACAAAATGAGGGAAAAACCCACAGAGCCATCTCAACTGATCAGAAAAAGCAATTGAGGGTCGTGCTATTGCTCAGTGATAGGGCGCCATATACCGAGGAGGGTGGGCTTGAACCCAGCCCCAGCCAAACTGCAACAACAACAACAACAAAAATAGCCAACCGAGCGCCTATAGTCCGAGCTACTTGGGAGGCTGAGACAAGAGAATCACCTAAGCCCAAGAGCTGGAGGTTGCTATGATGCCACAGCATTCTACCAAGGGCGACAAAGTGAAACTCTGTTTCTAAAAAAAAGAAAGAAAGAAAGAAAAAGCATTTGACAAAATTTAACATGCTTCCATGATAAAAAATACTCAATAAACTAGGAAACTGCTGCAACATAATGAAAGTCATATATGAAAAACCCAGTAAAACTCAAACTCAATAGTAGAAGACTGAAAGCTTTTCCTCTGAGGTAAGGAACAAGGAAAAGATACTTGCTTCCACCGGTATGGAACTGGAAGATCTAGAGAGAGCAACTAAGCAAGAAAAAAATAAAAACATTCAATTTGGAAAGGAAGAAGTAAAACGATCTATTTGCAGATTATATTTTACGAGGTCTGAGGATTAAGTTTGCTAAGTCACATTGATGGTCTGCTCTCCCCACTCTGTCTGATTGGGAAGTATGAGAGAGTGAGCACAAGGCCTGGCTGTTCACACGTCCTCTGGCTTTGAGAAGCATGACCTGTGAAATAGGATCTAATTGTAGATGCTGGATATTAATCCCTTGTCATGTATGATTTGCAAATATTTTCTTCTATTCAGTTGGTTGCCTGTTTATTTAGTTGATAATATTTTTTGATGAATATAATCTTTAAATTTTCCATGAAGTCCAATTTGTCTAGTCCAATAGAATTTTTTAATTCTATTATCAGTACCTAAGAAATAATTGGTAAATCCAGTGTTGTAAAATGTTTGCCCAATCCAGTGTTACAGTGATTTTGCCCTATGTCCTGAGAGTTTTATTGTTTTAGGTCTTGGATCTATTTTTAATTTTTTTTGACTGGGGCTGGGTTTGAACCCACCACCTCCAGCATATGGGGCTGGCGCCCTACCTCTGTGAGCCACAGGCACCGCCCTAAATAGGTTTTTTTGTTTTTGTTTTTGTTTTTGCAGTTTTTTATTTTTAATTTTTGTATGCCATGTCAGGTAAGGGTCTAACATCATTCTTTTGCTATGTAAATATCCATTTTTCCCAACAACATTTCAGGAATAAGAAAATCAGACTTCAGAATTTAAATGTGAGATCCAAGAAGTAATGGTGAACAAGTAAGTTTATAAGAATATCTACATAAGTTGTATAAAATTATGAATGATAACTACTTCTAGAAAGAGAGGTATGAATATGAGGAAGCATTAGATACTGATGGTCATTAGGAGTACTGGAAGCAGTGCAGTGAAGCCAGGGTAAGCTGCTTGTTTTGTGTGGATGGAGGGGAGAGATTTTATTAACTTCAGACTTCCTCAAGTATATGGAAAATTACTAAATGACTAGAAAAAATGTGAAGCTTCTACACAATTGAAGGGAGTAAAGAAAAGCCAGTCAATCTAGCAGAAGCAGCAGGGGATAATTGTAATTAGCACAAAATGAAATATAAAAATACACATACGTCAATAGTTATAGTAGATGTAATTGCTTAAATTTAAATGCAGGTGTAAATGCTGGAGCATCATGAATAGAGCAGCCCATAGGAAAAAATACAGTTCTCACCCTGAAGGAAAATAAAATTACCCCACTGCTTCATATCGAAAGGCTGAAAACCATAAAAATAAATGAAATAGGCTAGTGTGTTCCCTCCTCCCATCTCACCCCACCCCCGCCAAACAGAGTCTCACTATGTTGCCCTCAGTAGGGTGCCAAGGTGTCACAGCTCACAGCAACCTCAAACTCTTGGGCTCAAGCAATTCTCTTGCCCCCTCAGCCTCGCAAGTAGCTCGGACTACAGGTGCCTGCCACAATGCCCGGCTATTTTTTGTTGCAGTTGTCATCATTGTTTAGCAGGCCGGGGCCGGTTTCAAATCCACCACCCTCAGTGTATGTAGCTGGTGCTGTAACCAATGTGTTATAGGCGCCAAGCCTAGGCTAGTGTGTTCTAATTGTGCCCAGCATATTGGTCATATGCTGACCAATATGTAAAGAGGAAACTTGGTTAACTTACTTAAAAGACTCCTAGATTGATTCATAAAGCAAAACCTAATTGTGTATGTAACAAACAAAGAAATTCTGAAGGGTTAAAAGTAAAATTGTGGGCAAAGGTATGCCAGGTAAAGTCAAAAGGGGTTACTGAGACCCCACTGCTTTCAGTGATACCCAGGAAGGCATCTATGACACGACATCACCAAGCACTCCACCATGTGCTTTCCTACAGTCTGTGGAGGTACAAGAGGAAGACACACGGATAAACGGACAGTGTGCTCACCTTTCTGAGTTGAAAGCAGAGATCCTGGACAAACAATTAGCATGAATTAATCACCAACTACAGAGCAAATAAGCTGGAGGAAGGAACTGAAAAGAGAAATTTAGAAGCTAAAAAACAGAAACAGATACCGAGTAAGCCATTTTTACAAACGCAAAATGGTGCCGTCTGTTTTTCATTCCAAGTCCAGTGGAGTGGATGTGTGTTGCAGGAGGGAAGACGGAAGCGGGTCTGGGAAACCAAGAGAGTGCATGTGCCCTTTGGGGTGAGCCTGGCAGACATGAGGAGAAGTCACTGTGGGAGAGCAAGGATGAAAACCCAGTCATTGGGAAAAGATGGAAAACAAACCCATTTTCAGAACAGGCCATCATAAAAGTCCACGAAGAACTGTGAATCTGTGTGACTAGCGGTGCTATACTGAAGGCCTTTCTCCCCTGCTCTCCTGTGAGCAGGGCTGGGCTGGGCCACCACCCAGTGAGCACAGTGCTTACAGAAATAAATTCCAGATGGACTAACAAGCTAGGAAACTGTGGGAGATATATTTCATAATTTGGGGGTAGGGAGATATGTGAAGCTTCTCAGCAAACCCGGAATACTTAAAACAAGTAATAACACAGCTGCATAGAACTGAGATGGCTTGTGTGAGAAAACCATCTACTTCTCAACTATAAAGTTAAAATCCAAGTGTTAGCCTGTGAGAACACTTAGTTCCACATATAGTTATAAAGGGTCTGATATTCAGAATATATAGGGAACATCTGCAGATCAGAAAACAAGAAATTTTTAAAACAGGGTCAGGATATGGTAGCCATCCATAGAGGAAAAAATACACGCACTGGTTAGAAAGGAAGGGATGCTGAGCCTCACTAGTTGCCTAAGAAACGGAGATTAAGCTTCCTGTTGGGAGGTCAGAGGATAGGGCCTGGCCTTCGTGCCGTGTACCACTGCCACCCTACTGTCTCCTGAAGAAGTGTCTGAGAGCACAGTGACTGCTGCAGTCACAGCAAAAGAGAAGAACAGTCTAGGATGGCACCACAGAGCGCACATCTACATCAAGGAGCAGAATCACCAGCCATATCATTGACAGTGCAGAGTAGCCTCATTGTAGTGCCAAGTCTGTTTCAGAGACACTATTGTGAGGGTGAAGAAAGGATGCACAGAGGCCAGTCCCTTGCGGGCAGGGCAGGGCATGGCAGTACAGGAGGCATCGACACACAGGTGCATCCGCGTGCTCCCCAAGGGTCGGTATTAAGTCTTCATCTCAGTGCTCTCCCCTCAGAGCATGGCTGACCTGGATGCTTGCAGGGTAAGGACAGCAAGGCTGTGCTTTATCTGTCCATTTGTCCATCATTGGGTGGTGGCACTGCCTATGGATTTTGCTGTGATAGACATAAGGTGGCCTTTTGCAACTGGGCACTTGGATGTTAGGTGGAGTCCCAGGACCACAGAGTACTTGTGTCTGAGATTCTCAGGGCTTTCGCCACATTGCTTTCCCAAAACCATTCCTGCCAACTCTGTGGCCAATTCTCATCTTGACCAATGTGACATTAGCGTCATGTCTTGGGTCCTGTCATAGCTTAGAGTCACCCTGATCTACATTTCTCCAGCTGCTTGGGAACTGTCTCTGTGCCCTGCTCATGAGTGCTCAGGTTCATCTTGTCCTTTCGGTCATTGTGTTTCTGTCGGCCATGGGCCTGGCCCCTGTGGCGTTGAGGACTCTTGCCTTCCTATTTGTCATGGAGGTGGTGCTGGAAGCCCTGGCTCACTGTCTATTCCCACAGGTGCTCATGAGGGCTTGGTCCTGTCCACATGGTCTGGACCGACCCTCCACGAGCAAGAAAAACAGAACTGGTTTGGGGGTGTCCCGTCTGAGTGGACATGGGACACCACGGTTTTCAGTACAACAGGCAAACTGCTTGTCTGGTGTGTCTTATGACAAAGTTAATTCCCCTTAAAAACGACATGTAATTGCTAAGAGTTGGCCACACACATAACCTGACTTTAACTTCACAGGACCGTATAATTGATGCTGGCCCCAAAGGAAACTATTCTCGATTTATGAATCACAGCTGCCAGCCCAACTGTGAAACCCTCAAGTGGACAGTGAACGGGGATACTCGTGTGGGCCTGTTTGCTGTGTGTGACATTCCTGCAGGTACAGCTCTCGGGGGAGTCTATGAGGGGGCCCTCACCACATGGACAAGTAGAGTGGCTGTTGCTTTGAGTTGTGTGTGACCAGACCAGAAAGGTTCTAGGGGAGAGGGTGGTCATGTGGAAGTTTTTTTTTTGAGAAACAGAGTCTCACTTTATCGCCCCCAGGAGAGTGCTGTGGTGTCACAGCTCGTAGCAACCTCCAGCTCTTGGACTTAGGTGATTTTCTTGCCTCAGCTTCCTGAGTTGCTGGGACTACAGGCGCCTGCCACATCACCCAGCTACTTTTCTTTGCAATTTGGCCGGGGCCGGCGCCCTACTCACTGAGTCACAGGCACCACCCATGTTTTGTTTTAAGTATTTGTTTTATGAAACAAAACTGATCATGGGTTATGCCCAGGACAGTTATGGAAATGCTGTGCATTTTGTAGCTCTAACACGAGCTCCCTAGCCTTTCATGTTTGCAGTATGATGTTTGTTTCCTCTTCTCCCAGGGACAGAGCTAACTTTTAATTACAACCTTGACTGTTTGGGCAACGAAAAGACGGTCTGTCGGTGTGGGGCCTCTAACTGCAGTGGATTTCTTGGGGATAGACCAAAGGTAAGGTCGTCCCTTTCATCAGTGTCTATACTTCACAGCTGCTGCTGGCATCTCACACATCTAAGAACCTGTACTTCCAGCGAGTAGTGGTTTTCCTGTTGGCATGTTGCTATGACATGCAGGCAGAAGACAGCAAGTCAGGGGGCCTCCCCTAGAGGTGTGCAGGACACAGGACAGTCCTTCACTGATGCGTTGCCTATGGATGCTGTCACAAAACACTCCAGGCAGGCAGGCTGAAACAGAAATCTAGTCCCACAGTTCTGGAGACTAGAAGCTGAAATTGGGGTATGAACACGCTATATCCCTCTGAGGCCCTTTGGAGAGTTATTCCAGTCTCTCCGCCAGACCCTCATGCTCGCTGGCAACCCTTGGTGCCTGTGGCCTACAGAAGCCTCACTCTGGCCTCTGCTTCCTTCTCCATGTGGTGTTCTTCCTCTGCACGTC
>CAUYON010027827.1:0-65274 GCA_963573935.1 Arctocebus calabarensis
CAGCCCACAACCAAACACTGGTAGCTCTTTCTGGCTCAGTGGCTCAGTCTGGAGCCCCAGACAACACTCAAATACCTCCACACTCTTGCCCCAGTTCTCTCAAGGCAGTTCAACCGAGTGCCAAGTCCAAAAGAAACCCAAACAGCTTACAGGTAAGGCCTTTCCAGTTTGCAATCTCTCTGGTGCTGTAGTCACAGCTGCCGGCAGGATTAGACTGAACAAACACACGCAACCACTTGCCAGATCTCCACTGCTTTTGCCTTCCTTGGGGGGTCCAGAAGTCTCACGCTGTCTCCCTGTGTCTCCAAAGGGATGTTTCTGGGCAGATCTCGTCAGCCAGAGATGCCTGAAGTCTTCTCTCCCCAGTCTCACCAAGCCCAGTTGCAAGGAAGCTGTTACTCAGCCGCCATCTTGGCTCCTCACCCCCACTGTTTTTATTTGACCATATTTTCTAGGACCCTGAAGAATTTCTCATGACTGTGCCAGAACGTGTGGGGACAAGAAGTGTAGGATCTCTTCTGTAGGTTATCTGAATGTGCTTGCTGCCTTGCTAGTGGTGCTCAATGCTCCTAATGTGAAAAGGTTAGAAACACATGGGATAGGTCTTAAAGGAATTCTGAACTATAACCCTTTTGCTATTTTTGTCTGCCTGATTCTTCACATTATTTATTGTCATTCAGTTATCCTTTACCAAGATACTGAGTATAGCACCACCTAGACAAAGTCAATGTATTATTAGATGCAGTGATAGTTTCCCTATTTCTACCTAGGAATTCAATCTGTGACCTCTCTGGCTGATCTAGTTGTGTGGCAATACTTGTACAGCCATGCCTGATGGGACTATGAGCAGCTTTATTCACACTGACTGTGCAAAATGAAGTAGGTCCATTCACTATGAGGAGTTTAATAGAAGGAAGAAATTAGTATGGAAATAGAAACAAGTTAGCAAATCAAAAATGCTCCACCTATTGCAAAAGAGATGAATAATATGGGTACAGGTATCAAACCAGAATAAGAAGCAAGATTTCTATCCTGTCCAAAGCACCTCGGGGTGCATTTTGGGTGACTGGAGCGCTTATAGCTATGACTAAGAAAAGGGTGATCTACTATTATTTACAATACTGTTTGGTCTTTGTATAGATTAGAATTCTGGGGTTTCCAACCTTTTTTTTCTCTGTTGCACATTGGAAAAATAAGAGTTGTTTAGGGCTACATATTAAATACACAAACACTAACAAAGGATGATTAGCAAAAAAGGATCAATGCATATTTTTTTGTGATATCTGACACCACTGATAAGAAAAAAATCCTCACAAAATCAGCATATGGCCTGTGGGTTGAACATTGGACACCCCTAGATTAGATGATGTTTGGCCTTCCAATGGAAGTTCCAAGTATTAGACTTCGATTCAACTGGAATTATTTTGTCAGAGGTCTAACATATGAGAAGAGATATCAGTGTTCAAGCTTTAATGCTACTATACAACCAGCACTCATGTCAAAAGGATGATAAAATGCTGGCTGTTCAGGAGGATGTAAGGAAGGTCATAACCAGACTAGATAGCTGAACTCAGGAGGAAAGAGATGAGAAAGACCTAGTCGTCATGAATACCTTCAACTCAGCAGCTCTGTCTTCATCAGCGTCAGCTGCAACAGTTTGGGCAGTCCCTCCAGAGAACTCTTCTCTGCTTATCTGCTATAGCCTCTCCTTCCATAATTACCACAGCATCAGCTACTACCTTAGCAGCTACACCAACTGCCACAGTGCCACCATATTAGGCATTAGACCTAGAAAAAGGGACTACTGCTCCACCAAATCTAATGAGGAAATTGGAATGATTTCCTCCTACAGGATCCAACAGGGCACCTGACAATAATATCATTAAGATCAATACTCATGGGTGGTGGATTCAAAGGGACAACCTGCTGGGTGTTACTTGGGTTATAGTCCATTTTCAACATCTGAGTTATTAAACTGGAAAAGCTCCAACCTACCCTATATAGGGGACTCACAGAGAATGGTTGATATTTTCTAATCTGTCTTCACCACTCATCAGCCTACCTAGGTGATGTTCACTCTCTTCTAAATATATTTCTAACTACAGATGAAATAAGGCTAGTAATAGAAAAAAAATGAATATGCCCAGTGCCTCCATGAAGAAAATCCTGATAATACCGTCCCCATCCTGTTAGGGACAATTCCAGGCACAAACCCTGATTGGGATCCCACAGGAGACCTGGCCTGATTGGCATATTACTGAACATGCATTTTGGTTAGACTCCAGAGAGGAGTACCTAAGCACAAGAGCTTAAATAAAGTTCAGAAAGTCATTCAAAAGGCAAATGAGAACCCCGCTGATTTCTTGGAGTACATTTATTAGGCTTTCTGAAAATATACTGATATAAACCCAGAAGACCCAGAGAATTCAAGACTAATAAATGTGACTTTTACTTAACAGAATGCCTCTGCTATAAAGAGAAAGCTGGAAAAACAGGAGACTCTGCTTGCAACGAACCTCTCCTAACTATTTGAAATTGCTTTCAAGATATATAATGGCAGAGAAGAGAAAAAACAAAATATGTCCATTATATCTATGAAAATGTGGGGAAACCTCCACACTAGAAAAATCAGGGCACAAGCCTATGGGTCATGACCAGACTGTCTATTGTAGGGAGAGGACCATTGGAAAGCTGATTCCCCAAAAAGAAAGAATGCAAAGCCCACAGGCAGATGGTAGAATAGGACTATAGTTCTGATAGACAGTAGGAGGCCCAATGGTTCCCTTAGATTTCTCACAGGCAATTAAAATTTCCTCACAGGAGCCCTAGATATAACTGACAGTGGGGAACAAATCGTAGATTTTATGGTCAAGGAAAGATTCCAGACCCAAAGGATAAAATTATTCCAAGACGTGAGATGAAAGGAAAACAGAGATCCAATTCATGCAATTAAAGTGGCTTTTATTCCACCCAGAGTGCAGGTGGTGTGAGATTCCTGACTAGGGAGAAATCCACACGTGGGCTATGGCGGACAGGGATTTAAAGTGTTAGGGCCACTAGGATTGATTGCATTCCTATTTCCTGAGAGGGACATGAGTGCAACCCTTCCTGAGCAGGCTATGAACCTGATCCTACCTGAGCAGGGCAATTTCATTTCAGCAGGTACTTGATTCTATCAGTCAACACAGGTGCAACCTATTTAGTTCTTAACACTCCAGAGATAGCACCAAAATTACTGTACCTGTGACAGGGTAGTGGTAGAAATATGTCAGAATGCTTTCTTAAAACCTCTGTGACATAAACTAGGAAAACTGGGATTGAGACACAGTTTCCTGTACATGCCAGAATGCCCAATCCCCCTGCTGAAGAGAGACCTATTGTGCAAATTGAATGCCCAAGTAACTTTCTCCCATCAAAAGCAACAACTACACTTATAGGTTTGCTGGAATAATCCCTGTGATTACAAATGCTACTTACTCACCCCACAAAGGAGGAAGCAGCCTTCCCCTGCCACAAGTTGACGAAAAAGTGATTCACTGGATTTTGGCAGGTGAAAAACTGGGAAAGGCTAGGAATGCACAGTGGGAGCCAGAGTACCCATTAATGAGAGAAGTACTGGAAGGAATACAATCTGTCCTACAAAAGTTTCTGAAAAATGGACTAATTTGACTTTATAGATCTCCATATAAACACCTCTATGCTATGTGTGAAGAAGCCACATTTCAGTGAATATTGATTTGTCCAAGGCTTGAAAGCCATTAATAAAAAAATCATTCAGAATGTTCATCCAACAGTCCCTAACCCACATACTTTATTAACTGATATACCTGGAAATTATAGGTGGCTTTCAGTATTAGATTTAAAGGATGTTTTTCCTCTGAATTCCAATTGAAGAGGAGGCCCAGCAGTTATTTGCCTTTGAATGGCAGGACCCAGAAACCAAAATGACCTTCCAGTACTACTAGCTGGTATTGCCTCAAGACATTAAAAATTCACTGACCACTTTTGGGTAACTCTGTCAAAGTACTTAAGAGACTTACAACTAGATGAACAAATCCTGTTATATGATATGGAAAACTTTTTTTTTTTTGCAGTTTTTGGCCGGGGCTGGGTTTGAACGCACCACCTCTGGCATATGGGGCTGGTGCCATACCACTTTGAACCACAGGTGCCGCTCGATGTGGACAACTTTTTAATAACCAATTCCATCCTAGTTCTAAATCACTTGGCTTAGTGCAATAATAAAGTTTCCTGTGCTTGCTTCAGCAGCCTATATACTAAAATTAGAATAATACACAGAAGAACTAAAACTACACTTCCCATTTGATCTTCCAATCCCATTACTGGGCACCTACCCAGAAGAAAAAAAAAATCCTTTTATCATAAGGACATTTGCACTAGACTGTTTATCGCAGCTTAATTCACAATTGCCAAAATGTGGAAACAACCTAAACGCCCACCAATCCAGGAATGGATTAACAAGTCATGGTATATGTATACCATGGAATACTATTCAACCACTAAAAAGATGAAGACTATACATATTTTGTACTAACTTGGATGGAAGTGGAACACATTCTTCTTAGTAAAGCATCACAAGAATGGAGAAGCAAGAATCCAATGTACTCAGTTTTGATATGAGAACAATTCATGACCTAGTACATGGCAGGAGGTAGGGAAATAGGGGAGCAGAGAGACAGAAGGAGGAATGGGGTGGGGGTCACAGTGTTTGCAATGCCTCTTGGAGGAGGAGCACATTTATAAGAGGGACTTTGCGTGAAAAATGCAATTAGTATAACCTGGTTCTTTGTACCTTCAATGAATCCCCAACAATAAGAACATATATAGTTTCCACACAAAAAGCACAAATCTGTAAACAGAAGGTAATCTATCTTGGATTCAGGTTATAGAAAAGAAAATTTACTAACTGCTAACTTTGGATTGATGGCCAAACCCCTTTAGGGGCCCTTAATGTGGCTAGATTCAGAGCCCCTGCCTTGGATAGATGAATGCCCATAGGCATTTGATACTGTCAAGGAAAAATTAATATCAGCACCATCATTGATATTTCCAGACCCCACAAAAGCTTTCAAACTTTATGTCCACGAGAAATAGGGCATAGGACTGGGTGTGTTAGTCAAAATGCTAGGGAATACCCCATAACCTGTAGTCTACTTCTCAATACAACTAGACCAAATCACAAAGGGTTGGCTTCCATTCCTTTAAGCAGTGGCAGCCTCTTATAAAGTCTTACAGGAAGCAGAGAAGTTCACCCTGGGAAAGCCAGTTACTGCTCCATCAGATATAGACTCCATCAGAACAGAGGGAGGTTGTTGGCATATGGCGGGTCAAATACCAGACCATTCTCTTGGATGACTCATTTATCACCTTTCAGACCACCATGGCTCTAAATCCTCCTATACTGCTCCATACTACTGAACCCCATCCCGTATTGGAGCATGATTATTTAGAATTCTTGATATAGTCTACTCTAGCAGGCAAGACTTGTCATACCAGCAAATGAGCAGTATGGATTGACAGCTCTACATAGACAATAGTAGCTTGAGGGAGGATGGACAACATTAAACTGGTTTGCCATAAGAATTTCCAAGAGTATGGTAGAGGTGTGTGACCTCCCTGCTAGTATCTCCACATGGACAGCTGAGTTGATAGCTCTTACCAAAGGAAAGCGAGTGAACAGATATACTGACTCTGCTTCTTTTTTTTTAGAGAGAATCTCTGTCTACTGCCTAGAAGTGTAGTGGTATCATGATTTCTCACTGCAACCTCAAAATCCCAAGCTCAAGTGTTCCTCCTGCCTCAGCTTATTTAGTATCTAGGTGTACAGGTGTGTGGTAACACATGTGGCCATTTTTCTAATTTTTTTGTAGAGATAGGGTCTCACTCTTGCTCAGGCTGGTCTCAAACTCCTAGACACAATCAACCTCCTATCTCAGCCTCTCAAACAGCTAGGTTTATAGGAATCAGCCACCATGCCTGGCCACTACTGACTCTAAATACAATGGAACATTCATAAGTTTACCACCCAAGGGACTGTAACAAACTGGTCAACATACAGAGGTGATCAACATAACAAACTAGGCTTACTGTACTGACACGTACATCTGATGCATGTCTGGTCTATGAAAATTAGGTCACTTTATGAATATGGTCAATGGGTTGGGGGTGGAGCAAGATGGCTGACTGGAAGCAGCTTCCGAAAAAGGCTCCTGTCCAAAAGGGAAGATAACTCAACTGTGCAATTAAGCTGAAAACTGGAAGCCCAGTCAAGAGAGAGAAGTGATTTCAGTGGATCACCTCTGCTGAGACTGGCTGCAACCCCAGGAAAGCACACTTCAGGTACAAAATTCATCTGAAAGGAAGAGTGCCCATCCCCTCCCTCAAGAAAGCTCTGAGTTTCTTGCTTTTCTGTTTCCTTTCTCTTTTTTCTCCTCTTTTGCTCCTGCAAGTTTTCTACAGACAAGCGGTGAACTGTGAACCTCTTATCTCACCCCACGGAAGGGTGCTATGGGAAGTGAGGTGTGCTTCCCCTGAGCACCCTGGTATGACTCTGAAAACTCTATTGCTAGGCAGAAAAACTAAACTAAAGTTTCCCCCACCATTCTGAACATACTGTACACCCTTCCACCCTTACCTGACGAACCAGAAACCTAACCCCCACTGAGACTGAGGGAGGAGGTCCCTGAGCAGCACCCCTACCCCCGCCTGCTGGAACAACCACTCCATCTGCAAAAGACTCCAGGGGGGCTGCGGCGAGCCTCCCTCACCTCTGGCCAGGGAAACCGCAGGCAAGTGCCTGGCCCTACGCCCCATGCTTGCCAGGTTTCCGCAGGCCCGCCGTCTGCTAGAGACTCTGACAGCAACCACCAGGCCTCTGCAGTTCAGCCCCCAACCAGGAACTCCTCCCCTGGGGACTGCGTGGGCCTCTGCCTGGCACCCACAGGGTCCCCGAGGGCTGGCTCCTGGCCACTAAATCCCCTGGCGACCATTCAGCCCTGTGTCCCAAGCTTGCAGGGCTTCTGCAGGCCTGCCTTCTGCCAGGAACTCTGCCTACAACCACCAGGCCTCTGCAGGCCCGACCCTGCCCAGGCATTCCTCCAGCAGCTGTCTGGCCCAGCACTTCATGCTTGCTGGGCTTCCGCAGACCCACCGTCTGCTAGAAACTCTGCTGGCGACCGCCAGGCCTCTGCAGGTCTGCCCCTGGCCAGGAACACCCCCAGCGACTGCGCTGCCCTCCGCCTGTCACCTGCAGGGCCCCCACAGATCCACCCCTGGCCAATAAATCCCCTGGCGACCATGTGGCCCTGTACCCCAAGCATGCAGGACTTTCGCAGGTATGCCTTCTGCCAGGCACTCTGCCTACAAACATCAGTCCTCTACAGGGCTGCCCAAGGCCAGGAACTCCCAGGGCAACTGCCTGGCCCCGTGCCCATATTTGCCAGGCTTCTGCAGGTTCGCTGTCTGCTAGAGACTCTGCCGGTGACTGTCAGGCCTCTACAGGTCTTCCCCCATCCAGGAATTCCCCTGGTGACCACACAGGCCTCTGCCTGGCACCCACAGGGCCCCTGCAGGTCTGCCCCTGGAGAGAAATCCTCTGGTGACTGTGCGGCCCCGTGCCCGAGCTTGCAGGGCTTCCATAGGCCTTCCTCCTGCCAGGAACTCTGCCTGCAAGTGCCAGGCCTCTGCAGGCAGGCCTGCCCCTCAGCTAGGAAGTCCCCCGGCAGCTGCCTGGCCCTGTGCCCTGTGCTTGCTGGGCTTCTGCAGGCCCGTCATCCCTTAGAAACTCTGCTGCCAACCACCAGGCCACCACAGGTCTTCCCCAGGCCAGGAACTCTCCCTGCGACTGCGCAAGCCTCCGCCTGGCAC
Organism: Arctocebus calabarensis; assembly: GCA_963573935.1. Lineage (NCBI taxonomy): Eukaryota > Metazoa > Chordata > Mammalia > Primates > Lorisidae > Arctocebus > Arctocebus calabarensis. Next base: position 7,888 of record CAUYON010027827.1, read on the forward strand.
CCACAGGGCCCCCACAGTCCGGCCCCTGGCCAGTAAATCTCCTGGCGACCATGCAGCCCTGCGCCCTGAGTCTGCAGGGCTTCCACAGGACTGCCATCTGCCAGGAACTCCGCCTACATCCGCCAGGCCTCAACAGGCCCGTCCCCCAGCCAGGAATTCCTCCGGCAGCTGTCTGGCCCAGCACCCTGTGCTCACCAAGCTTCTGCAGACCTGCCATCTGCTAGAAACTCTGCCGGTGACTGCCAGGCCTCTGCAGGTCTGACCCCAGGGAGGAACTCCCCTGGAGACTGTGGGGGCCTTCACCTGGCTCTCGCAGGGCCCCCGCAGATCCGCCCCTGGACAGTAACTCCCCTGGCAACCATGCAGCCCTGTACCCCAAACCTGCAGGGCTTTTGCAGATACGCCTTCTGCCAGGAACTCTGCCTGTAACCATCAGTCCTCTGCAGGGTGACCCATGGCTAGAAACGCTCCTGGCAACTGCCTGACCCTATGCCCGTGCTTGCTGGGCTTCTGCAGGTCCGCCATCTGCGAGACACTCTGCCAGCAACCACCAGGCCTCTGCAGATCTTCCCCCAGCCAGGAACTCCCCAGGCAACCACTCAGGCCTCTGCCTGGCACCTGCAGGGCCCCTGCAGACCAGCCCCTGGTGAGTAAATCCCCTGGTGACCGTGCGGCCCTGTGCCCCATGCTTGCCGGTCTTCTGAAGGCCCGCCGTCTGCTACAGACTCTGCCGGAAAGTGCTAGACCTCTGCAGGTCTGCCCCCAGCCAGGAACTCCTCTGGCGATTGCACAGGCCAACACCTAGCACCCGCAGGGCCCCCGCAGGTCTGCCCCTGGTCAGGGACAGTCCCAGTGACTGTGCGGGCCTCCACCTGGCACCCACAGAGCCTCTGCAGGACAGTCTTCTGCCCAGGCCTCTGCAGTCCTGCCCCTAGCCAGGAACTCACCCGGCGATCACCTGGCCCTGCATCCCACACTTGCTGAGCTTCTGTAGGTCTGCTTTCTGCCAGGGACTCCACCCATGACTGCCAGGGCCGCAGCCAGGGTCACTCCCAGCAACTGCATGGGACTCCGCCTGGCACCCACGGGGCCTCCAGAGGCCAGCCTTCTTCAACGGACCCCACTGGCAACTGCCAGCCCTCTCTGCAGGCCCACCACTGGCCAAAAACTTCCTAGACAACCGCACGGCCTTACGCCCACCACTTGAAGGGCCAGATGCAAGGGTGAAAAACAACCATGGGGTGGAATCAATGGAAAACCTCTGGCAATATGAATAGTCAGAGTAGACGAACCCCTCCAAGTAACAACAAAGCACATAAAGCACAAGATCTCCTACATAGGCAAATGGCTGAGATGTCTGAAATTGAATTCAGAGTCTGGATTGTAAATAAGATCAGCGGAATGGAGGAAAAGATGGAATTAGAATTTCAAGCAGTAATTCAAAAGATGACCCAAAACATGTCTCAAGAATTCAACGAATTCGTAGACAAAATGACCAAAGATTTTTCACACATTGAGACAAGAAGTTGCAGCCCTTAAATATCTGAGAAATTCAGAAGAATCCCTCAGTAACAGAATTTAGCAAGCAGAAGAAAGGATTTCTGACATGGAAGACAAAACTTTTGAACGCTCTCATATCTCCAAAGAGCAAGAGAAATGGAAGGCAAGAAGAGATCACTCTCTCAGAGAGCTATTGGATAACTAGAAGAAAACCAATATTCACCTCATAGGGATACCCGAAAGCGAAGAAGCAGCTTCACAAGAACCAGAATCCCTTATTCATGAGATTATGAAAGAGAACTTTCCAGACATGCCAAGAGATTCTGAAATTCAGATAGCAGACAGTTTCAGAACCCCAGCACAACTCAACCCGAATAAGACATCCCCCAAGCACATCATAATTAAGTTCACTAAAGTAAATATAAAGGAGAAAATTTTGAAAGCTACCAGATGCAAGAAATTGATAACCTACAAGAAGAAGAATATTAGAATAACTACAGATCTCTCTCATCAAAGTTTTCAAGTGAGAAGAGAATGGTCATTAGCTTTTAATCTCCTAAAACAAAATAAATTTCAACCCAGGATCTTTTATCCAGCTTACTGAGTTTCATTTATGATAGAGAAATTAAATACTTTAATGACATCCACATGATTAAAAATGTCCACTAGATTTTCTCAAGATTTATCATTGGTTTCAATTAATGTGAATGGTTTAAACTGTCCTCTAAAGAGGCATAAGTTGGTTGACTGGATACAAAAACTCAGGACAGATATCTGCTGCATACAAGAATCACATCTTACCTTAAAAGAAAAATTTAGACTCAAGGTGAAGGGATAGTCATCTATATTCCAGGCAAAAGGAAAACAGAAAAAAGCAGGTGTTGCAATCTTATTTGCAGATACAATAGGCTCTAAACCAACCAAAGTATGTAAGGAAAAAGATGGACATTTCACATTTGTTAAAGGTAATACTCAATATGATGAGATTCCAATTATTAATATTTATGCACCCAACCATAATGCACCTCAATTTACAAGAAAAACTCTAATAGACATGAGTAACTTGATTTCCTCCAGCTCCATAGTAGTTGGATATTTTAATACTCCTTTAGCAGTGTTGGATAGATCCCATAGAAGAAGCTAAGTAAAGAAATTTTAGATTTAAACTCAACCATTCACCATCTGGATTTAACAGACATCTATAGAACATTTCATCCTAATAAAATTGAATACACATTCTTCTCATCAGCCCATGGAACATACTCCAAAATTGATCACATCTAAGGTCACAAGTCTAACCTCAGGAAATTTAAAAGAATAGAAACTATTCCTTGTTTCTTCTTGGACCACCATGGAATAAAAGTTGCACTCAACAAAAACAGGAATCTGCAAACTCATATAAAAACATGGAAGCTAAATAACCTTATGTTGAAGGATAGATGGGTCGTAGACGAGGTTAAGAAGGAAATTACCAGATTTTTGGAACAAAATGACGAAGAAGACACAAATTATCAGAACCTCTGGGATACTGCAAAGGCAGTCCTAAGAGGGAATTTATAGCTCTGTAAGTCTTCCTCAAGAAAACAGAAAGAGAGGAAGTTAACAACTTAATGAGACATCTCAAGCAACTGGAGAAGGAAGAAATTTCCAACCCTAAACTCAGCAGAAGAAAAGAAATAACCAAAATTAGAGCAAAATTAAATGAAATTGAAAACAAAATAATTATAGAACAGATCAATAAATCAAAAAGTTGTTTTTTTGAAAAGGTACATAAGATAGATAACCTTTGGCTAACTTAACCAGGAAAAAAAGAGTAAAATCTCTAATTTCTTCAATCAGAAATGGTAAAGACGAAATAACAACAGACCCCCTCAGAAATAAAATAAATCCTCAATGAATACTACAAGAAACTGTACTCTCAGAAATATGAAAATCTGAAGGAAATTGACCAATACTTGGAAGCACACCACCTACCAAGACTTAGCCAGAACCAAGTGGAAATGTTAAACAGGCCTATATCTACTTCTGAAATAGCATCAACAATACAAAATCTCCCTAAAAAGAAAAGCCGGGACCAGATGGCTTCACTTCAGAATTCTACCAAACCTTTAAAGAGGAACTAGTACCTATATTATTCAACCTTTTCCAAAATATAGAAAAAGATAGAATACTACCCAATTCATTCTATGAAGCATATATCACCTTGATCCCTAAACCAGGAAAAGATCCAACAAGAAAAGAAAACTATAGACCAATATCACTATTGAATATTGATGCAAAAATATTCAATAAGATCCTAACAAACAGGATCCAGCAACACATCAAACAAATTATACACCACGACCAAGTGGGCTTTATCCCAGGATCTCAAGGTTGGTTCAATATAAGTAAATCTATAAATGTAATTCAGCACATAAACAAATTAAAAAATAAAGACCATATGATTCTCTCAATTGATGCAGAAAAAGCTTTTGACAATATCCAGCATCCCTTCATGATTAAAACACTTAAAAAAATTGGTATAGAAGGGATATTTCTTGAACCAATAGAGGCCATCTATAGCAAACCGACAGCCAATATTGTATTGAATGGAGTTAAATTGAAGTCATTTCCACGTAGATCAGGAACCAGGCAAGGTTGCCCATTATCTCCTCTGCTCTACAACATTGTAATGGAAGTTTTAGCCATTGCAATTAAGGAAGAAAAGGCGATCAAGGGTATCCACATAGGGTCAGAAGAGATCAAACTTTCACTATTTGCAGGTGATATGATTGTATATCTGGAAAGCAGCAGGGATTCTACTACAGAACTTTTAGAAGTGATCAAGGAATACAGCAGCGTCTCAGGCTACAAAATCAACACCCATAAATCTGTATTTTTTATATACACCAACAATAGCCAAGTCGAAAAAACAGTCAAGGACTCTATTCCTTTCACAGTAGTGCCAAAGAAGATGAACTATTTGGGAGTTTACTTAACAAAAGATGTGAAAGATCATTACAAAGAGAACTATGAAACTTTAAGAAAAGAAATAGCTGAAAATGTTAACAAATGGAAAACCATACGATGCTCATGACTGGGAAGAATCAATATTGTTAAAATATTTATACTATCAACGCAATATATAATTTTAATGCAATTCCTATTAAAGCTCCATTGTCATATTTTAAAGATCTTGAGAAAATAATACTTCATTTTATATGGAATCGGAAAAAACCTTGAATAGCCAAGACATTACTCAGAAATAAAAACAAAGCAGGAGGAATCACAGTACCAGACCTGAGACTGTACTATAAATTGATATTGATCAAAACAGCATGGTACTGGCACAAAAACAGAGAGGTAGATGTTTGGAACAGAATAGAGAACCAAGAGATGAATCCAGCTCCTTACCATTACTTGATCTTTGACAAGCCAACTAAAAACATTCAGTGGGGAAGACTCTCTATTTAACAAAAGGTGCTGTGTGAACTGTCTAGCGACCCATAAGAGGCTGAAACTGAACCCACAACTCTCACCATTAACTAAGATAGACTCTCACTGGATTAAAGACTTAAACTTAAGACATGAAACTATAAAAATTCTAGAAGAAAGTTCAGGGAAAACTCTTGAAGGAATTGGTTTGAGTGAATATTTTATGAGGAGGTCTCCCCAGGCAATTGAAGCAGTATCAAAGATACACTACTGGGACCTGATCAAATTAAAAAGCTTCTGTACAGCTAAGAACATAGTAAGTTTAGCAAGCCCTCAGAACGGGAGAAAATATTTGCAGGTTATGCCTCCAACAAAGGTTTAATAACCAGAATCCACAGAGAACTCAAACGTATTAGGAAGAAAAGAACAAGTTATCCCATTTCAGGGTGAGCAAAAGACTTGAAGAGAGACTTCTCTAAAGAAGACAGGAGCACAGCCTACAGACACATGAAAAAATGCTCACCATCCTTAATCATCAGAGAAATGCATATCAAAACTACTTTGAGATATCACCTAACTCCAGTCAGATTAGCCCACATAACAAAATCCCCAAACCAGAGATGTTGGCGTGGATGTGGAGAAAAGGGAACACTTCTACACTGCTGGTGGGAATGGACACTAATACATTCCTTTTGGAAGGATGTTTGGAGAGTGCTTAGAGATCTAAAAATTGACCTGCCGTTTGATCCTATATTGATCCTATAATTCCTTTACTTGATATATACCCAGAAGACCAAAAATCACATTATAACAAAGACATCTGTACCAGAATGTTCATAGCAGCCCAATTCATATTTGCTAAGTCATGGAAGAAACCCAAGTACCCATCGATCCATGAATGGATTAATAAATTGTGGTATATGTATACCATGGAATATTATGCAGCCTTAAACAAAGATGGAGACTTTACCTCTTTCATGTTTACATGGATGGAGCTGAAACATATTCTTCTTAACAAAGTATCTCAAGAATTGAAGAAAAAGTATCCAATGTACTCAGCCCTACTATGAAGCTAATTTAGAGCTGTAGTATGAAGGGTATAACCCAACTTTAACACAAGAATATGGGGAAATGGGCATGGGTAGAGAGGGGAGAGTGGAGGTTGGGGCAGAGGGAGGGCAATTGGTGGGGCCACACCTACGGTACATCTTAGAAGGGTACAGGCGAACCTTGCTAAATGCAGAATACAAATGTCTTCATATAATAATGGAGAAACTGCCAGGAAGGCTATGTTAATTAGTTTGATGAAAATAGTTAAAATTTTATATGAAACCAGGACATTGTACCCCTTGATTGTACTATTGTACACAGCTATGATTTAATGATAAAGGTAATAAAAAAATAATAAGTAGGGAGAGAGAGGGGAGGGGAGGATGGGTGGAGGGAGGGTAATTGGTGGGGCCACACCTACAGTGCATCTCAGAAGGGTACAGGTGAAACTTACTAAATGCAGAATACAAATGTCTTCATACAATAACTGAGAAAATGCAATGAAGGCTATGGTAACAGTTTGATGAAAATATTTCAGATTATATGTGAAACCAGCACATTGTACCTCTTAATTGCAGTAATGTACACAGCTATGATTTAATAAAAAAATAAAGTAAGTGTGTCCATATGTATAATATATATACTATAACTATAATACTGTTTCTGAGCAAACTGTAAGTCCCCCAAAGGTAGGGATGTGCCCCTATATATTTTCCCAGTGCCTCGCATACTGGAAATGCTCCACTAACAGAGGAGTGGTTGTAATTGAATTTAATTTGAATTTTCTAAATGTATGCCAGTCTGGCCAACAGCGAAACAAACCCATAAAAACACAACGAAGCAAAAATAAACAAAACCTCCATGGAGTTCAAGGCAAATATGCCCTCTGCCAGATCTCTCAAAGCACATTAGAAGCATTTGCCCTATTTCCTTTCAGAGCGTTGCAAAAGAAAGGTAGCAAGAATTATCTTTACTTTGCAGTTGGGGAAATTTGGGAGCAGAGGAAACTGGGCAATTTGCCTAGGAACCAGAAAACAAGTCACAGTGCAGCTGGGAACCATTTCCCAGCCCTGTAATCAGGATGACTTGCTCCAAACTGCCTTTCCAGGGGTGGGCTGGAAGGATGTGCTGTTCTTTTGCCTCAGACAATGGGATGTTATTTTCTTAGCCAAGATGTAGCATGTGAGCAGGCTCCTCAGAGGAAGGCTGAGGGGGTGGGCCGTGTCTGGCTGCACTTCACCTCCCACCCCCACGTGCATCTGGTCTCAGAAGGCGGAAGACACATTTCCTTCTCTCCAAGTCTCCTGAGGGCTGTGGCCGGGGTGGGACTATTGCAGGGTATGTGGGAAAAGCATTTCTGAGGATTCGGCTCTCATTGGCTAAAGGGAATTTTCCAGGGGATCCAAAATATTGACTTCTTATTCTAATCAGCATTCTGCGTTTTTTGAGATGGCTCCGTGAGATTGATTTTAGGTAGCTGCAGCCATTCAAGAGAAAGTAGAAAAAGTTTTAGCTACAGGGTTCTGGAAAAAATACTTGACTAACTACAAATTATTTCCCTCATGCTTGAAATTGATGTTTTATTTTTTTCTATGAAGGGATAAAAATAAAATTTCTTATAGACATCTGTGTAAAAAATAATTTGGTTAAGGCAAACTGGATTTATCCCTTAAATGTGAATATATACCCAGAGAGTTCATCTGTCAGTGGCAAAGCTTGAGAATTTTGATTCTTAGTTTTGTAAGATCTCTTACTAATTTTTAACACGATTTAAAGGACTCGCTGTATGTCATATAACAGGATGAGATAGAGAAATGAATTTAAAAAATAAATAAAAGGTCTTTGAATTCACAAAGTCTTTTAAGTATGGCTTTATTTGGGGAACATTCATTGGCAGATATCCACACTCTTAATTGTTTCTGAAGCTGTCATTTCTAAAATAGTTTACAGCTCATATTGCTGAGGACATTAAACCTACAACAATACCCACCTCACAGATGGAGTGATAGATCAGATTTAGAAAACTTATGCAATGTCCCAGTGTGATGGGAGAATGGTGACAAAGAGCTTATCACATTACTGTCCATGAGCTAACCCACACAACATCAGCGTCGGGCAGAGGACCTGACAAATGTCAGCATCGAAGCTGGAGAAAGTTTTTTGACTTTTCAGTGTGAGGGTTCTGTTGGAGAATCCAGTGAAAGTTGTGGGTGAGCTCCTAAAACTCAGCAAGGAACCTCCTCCTCCCTACCCGACTCAGGGCTTCTGTAACGTTAAGAGCTCCTAATTCAGGAGAAGGACGGGAGGACACAGTCATCAATCCTCAAGTTTGTTGGACACACACAAGGCTCTGGTTGGCAAGAGTGAAATACCATAGTTCCTGCCCGTTAGGAGTCTGAGAGAGAAGGCCCCTGCTGACTGTCGGGGCAGCACGTAGTTACCCTGGAGTAGTGGAAGAAGGTGAGAGAGGGTGAAGGGAGGCTCAGTGAAAACAGAAAGTCTATCATGATCTTGGCTGAGGCCCGGCCTGGGGGACTCTCTTCCTTGCTCACCCAGCATACTGGTTTTCTAGGACTGCTGTAACCAAGTACCATAGGCTGGGCGGCTTAAACAACACAGATTTATTTTCTCTGGCATCCACGATCAAGGTGAGGGCAGGTTTCGCTTCTCCTGAGGCCTCTTTCCTAGGCAGCAGAAGCCTGTCTTTCTCTGTGTGCTCACATGGTTTGTCCCTGTGCATACGGGCTGCTGGTGTTTCTTCCTCTTTTTATAAAAACACCTGTCCTATTGGATCAGGGCCTTGCCCATATGACTTATTTAACCTTAATACCTCTTTAAAGGCCCCCTCTCCAAATCTAGTCATATTGGGAATTAGGGCTCTATCCTATGAATTTGCAGGGGAAACAGTTTAGTCTGTAACACTCCACTATTTTTTCCCCATTTTGTTTTTCGAACCTTGATATTTAGGTTTTTCAGGACCCATTTTTCGTGCTCAATTCTGCTGTGTTACTACTGACCTGTGCCTGTGTTATCACCCTCAACTCCCAGGACTACTATCATATCCTGGCACTGGACCCCTCTGGATCCCTCAACTAGCTTGTTTAGCAACCCTCCGGGTCAGTTTCTGACCAGTGACTCTTGTAGGAGGTGAGCCATCCTCTCCTAGCCCAGCCCTTCTACGGACTAAGTTATACCCTCTGTTAGGTCTGAGATAGAGACGTGGCACATAGAAAGCAATTAAGAGAGTAGCAAAATCTACACAATATTTTGCTAAATATAATGTGGCTAATGTAATTAATTGTGATTTTTCTAATAATTACCTTTTAAGCAAAAGAAGTAAAAATAAAAGAAGAAAGACAGTCAGCAGGGGCCTTCTCTCTCAGACTCCTAACGGGCAGGAACTATGGTATTTCACTCTTGCCAACCAGAGCCTTGCGCGTGTCCAACAAACTTGAGGATTGATGACTGTGTCCTCCCGTCCTTCTCCTGAATTAGGAGCTCTTAACATTACAGAATCCCTGAGTGGGGTAAGGAGGAGGGGGTTCCTTGCTGGGTTTTAGGAGCTCACCCACAACTTTCACTGGATTCTCCAACAGAACCCTCACACTGAAAAGTCAAAAAACTTTCTCCAGCTTCGATGCTGACAATTGGTTAGGAGTAGGTGAATTTTAGAGGTCAGGCTAAGCAGTTTAGTTTTTATTCACTAAATGAAAAGGAGGTCTGGAAGATTTTCCTACTGAAGGTTAGATAGTATTGATGAGGCTAGGTTTTGCTGCAGTAACATACAACCCTAAACTCTCAGGTGCTTACAACAGCAGATTTTTTTTTTCTCATTTGTCCACCTGTTGTTGCAGGTCTGCTGGAATTATAATTCTTTAGCACATCTTCACTCAGTAATCCAACTGATGAAGCACTTTTATTTTCTTTCTTTCTTTTTTTTGAGATAGAGTCTTACTATGTTGCCCTTGGTAGAGTACTATGGTGTCACAGCTCACAGCAACTTCAAACTCTTGGGGTTAAGCAATTCTCTTGCCTCAGCCTCCCAAGTAGCTGGAACTATAGACGCCCGCCACAGTGCCTGGTGATTCTTCTGTTGCATTTTGTCATTGTTGTTTAGCTGGCCTGGGCTGGGTTTGAACCTGCCAGATTTGGTGTATGTGGCTGGTGCTGTAACCACTGTGCTACGGGTGCCAAGCCTGAAGCACTGTTCTTGACAGAAGAGAGGTATGGAAAACTGTGCTTGGTTCTTAAAGCATCTTCCTGCGTGTCACACACACCACTTCTGCCTCCATTTCATTGACCAAAGCAAGTCACCTGACTACACCTGCCTTCAGTGGGATGGTAGTCTTCCTTCTACCTAGAGGAGGAACCATAGGTAAGAGATCCAGAAAGCAGATTTTAATCAGGAATGGAAGAATAGGAGATCTTGTTGGAAAAAAGTACTAGGAAAAAGGAAGATGACCAAAGGGGCAGAAGCAAAGTTTAAAGAAAAGGAGAATATAAGAAATAAAGGGGAGGAGGAAGGAAAGCAAGGTAAAAACAAGAAGGAACTACATAAAAGGCACAGATAAATGGTTGATGGAACTGGGACAGCAGAAATATAAGGGGTTGGATCAATCATGTGGTTCTACACAGTTGCGAGAACTGTGTGTTAGTTTCCTGGGGCTGTCATAGCAAAACTGGGCATCTTGAAACAACAGAAATTTATGTTCTTGATGTTCTGAAATCAAAAGTTCCTGCCATTTTATAACAAGTATCCAATAATGTGTTCATCATCCTGTCATGTGTGATGTACCGAATGTCAGGTTCTTGTTCCCTGGTTCTTGGTTCCTAATACTGAAGAATGGCTACAAGTCCCGAGTTGATGGAATAAATAAACAAGATAAACAGATAAAAGCAAGCCAAGTAGCAAGATTAATTAAGCACAGGCTACAGCAGGTACAGTCCATTCTCAAAGTTTGTAGAGAGTGGGCCGCTCCAAGAAGGAACAGCAGCCCCTCAGGGTTAGGGTCTGTCCTTGTGTGCTAATCACTGATAATACGCTAAGCCAGGGGTGGAATAGCCAGGAATTTTCTGGGAAAGGGGTGGAGAATTTCCAGGACTCTCGAACCCTCCCCTTTCCTGAACTTACAGGGTAACTTCTAAATGTTGCCATGGTGTTTGTAAACCGTCATGGTGCTGGCGGGAGTGATTTTTACTATGTTAGTAAGGTAGGTCACTTGAGTGCACCATCACCCTACCTGTATGCAAGCTCCAAAGACCTGCCTTTGTGGCCTTAATCATATGTCCACTTTGAGGTTTTCTCTAACTTTTTCTGGGTGGTCAGACCCCCTATCATAGACCAAAGATCTGGTTGGTTAGTCCTTGGGGACCCCGTGGTTAAGATATCTATTCCCTCTTGGGAGCCCCTCTGGTCAGTTTGTTCCTTGTATTGTAGACCAATATCCTCGTGCCACCTGTTCCTCTCCCTCCTTATCTCTATCTAAGTTTCCCTTCAGGGGCCATTAACATGTTCACCATTTCCTTTGAAGTCCTCACCAAGAGCATCTCTAACATTTATATTGCTGCCAACATTCCCTTCACAACAATATATGTGTGTTCTAAGATGATAAAAGATTTATCTACAGTTCTTACTTTTTTCCAGAAGAAACTCCTTTAATTTCTGCCAACAATCTTTTCAAGCCAATCTAAGCTTTTAAATCACATCTCAAAATTCTTCCAACCACTACCATTATCCAACTTCAAAGCCACTTCAATACTTTGAGCAAGTTTTATAGCCATACCCCAGTCTTACTACCAAACTCTATTAATTTTCAAGGGCTACCATAACAAGTTACTGCAAACTGGTAGGCTTTGAATATAAATCTTTGCTCTCAAAGTTCTAAGGGCTAAATGTCTAATACCAAGGTGTAGCCTGAGTCACGCTCCCTACAAAAGGCTCCAGGGAAGAATTCTTCCTTATCTCTTTCTAGCTTTGGCTGACTCCCAACAATCCTTGGTGTTTCTTGGCTTCTAGCTACATCAATCTAAGCTACTTCAATATAAACTCATCCGAACTTCTGCAAAGACTATTTTCAGATAAGGTTACCTTTATAGGCATCAGGGATTAAGACTACAACGTACCTCCTCATAGTGGGAAACACAATTCAACCTACTACATGATGGATTGCAGGTTTGACTCTATAAACTTCTGGCTGACCAAAGGAATGAGGAAAATAGATTTTGTAATGTCTCATAAAATAAACAAATGTCAGAAAAAAATATATAAGACACTATGCAAAGCAGCAAGGCGTGACCATACAGAACTCTTACAATATCAGGTTTCCTTTTGCTGTTTGCTACAACTTCCCTAGGTGGATGGTCATGGGATAAGGCTAAAGTCAAATTAGGTAAAAGAAATTCTGTGAGATGTTAACAAATGATAGTGTGGTTTTTATTCTTCAATGCAGACATTAACAAAACTCCGAATATAATTTCTGTTTATGATTACATTCTGATCTCTGTTCTCTGGGTTCACTTTGACCCTGGTTTTATGCACGATAAACTGGACTTGTCAGAGGGATGTGTGGGCTGAGTCCACCAGGAGGAGCCCAGGACTTCTTGGGAAAGATGCATTGTAAGTGAACGGAAAGCTAGGTGCAGACGATTAGCTCTAACATAGCCGTTGGGATGGTGGAATCGTCTTTTTCCCTGAGATTTGACCCCAGGTCGGCTCTCATGGACTCCCCTGCATCCTGGTAAGAGGCGAACTTTGGGTTTAAATGGAACTAGCCATTTTAATTGAATCTCTTAAAAACACGAGGGCATAAGCAGCCCTGCTTTGATACCTATGTGAGTCAGAGTAACAACAAGCACAGCTGGTTTCAGTGCATGGATGACTCTAGGGTCACTTTGGCCTCTCTGTCATGCTCCATGCTGTCCAGGCCTTCTTGATGTCCCTTCATAGTCTGGCACCTGAGAGGAAGGCAAGCACATCGGGTTAGAGGAGTGAAAAGAGCAGATGCTGAACTCCAACTCCAAATGTCCTCGAATTCAGAAATTACAAATAGCACTGGATATTTGTAACACGTGTGCTCCAGCCAGGGACAACATGCATAGAGGAGACACTAGGGGTGATGGTGGCAGTGGGGAGCTCAGCAAGGTTGAGCGCCTGGGGAGGTTGGGGGTGAACTGCAGTGAAAAGGGTGCTCACTAGAGGTGGTGGTGTCTGGCAAACAGAATGGAACTCAGCAGGCCAGTCAATGCCTGGGGAAAAGTGGCCCACATGTGAGTCTCAGAGCATGGTCAAGGTCATGATGCTGCAGAGGCGCTGGTATCCTCAAAGGAGACATAGCAAGTGATTACATAATAGTGCTAATTGAGCATCTGGGAACACAAGAGAAATCTCTGAGGACATCCAGAAAATGCTGGTTAATTTTAACTTTGAGGCAGAAGGCTGAGTGTCAAAGAATTAAAGTTGAAAATCAAAGAGGCAAGATTGCAGTGGCCCGAGGAAGGAAATAAGAAATTTTTGTATGTATTTTTTTCTTCTGGAATGATGTAGGATCATTCTCAGTTCAATCAAAGTCCACAGCTGCTTTTATTCTGCTCAGTTCACAAAGATATCTTGTACCTATGTGTGAATAGATATTTGTTTAGTAGTTAAGAGTTCCACCCCCTTTTAAAAAAAGAATGTGAAACATTCTAGAATTCTAAACATTCGAGAATTCTTTCATAGCAATAGCAAGAGATCTTTCTTTGTTTTGTTTTCCTTTGAGAAATTTTGATTGCCTTTGAAAGATTCTAAAAACCTAGATAGATGGTACAATCTGGCTATGAACATGGAATGTCAAATTCACTGCCTAGGTGCTAGACACACGTGTCTGAGACTCAGCCCCCAAAATTACAGCTATCCAGTGCTTTGACTCAGAATTTGTGATTTCTGAATTGAGGGACGTTTGGAGTTGGGAGTTCAGTGTCTACTGTTTTTCACCCCTCTAATCCACTGTGCTTACCCTCCTATTGGGTGTCAGACTATGAAAGGAAAGGCCTGCTGGGGCCTTGCTAATTACTGATGCCATTGAATTTCACTAGAAATAAATTCTACTACCTCTCAAGCTAGATTACACCAATCACGGTTTGTGAGGATGGAGTGTGTGTTCAAAATCCTTTTACTCCCTGGAGAGGGTAGAGCAGAAAGTGATGCTTCAGACAGACTTGAATTCAAGGTCCAGCTCTGATGCTCTCCAGCTATGTTGCCTTGGGAAAGTTTCCTAGTACCCTCATCCATCAATTGAAGACAGTAGTAATATCCATCTTGTAGGATAATTGTGAGGAAAAGAAGTGATGTTTGCACAGTGGGGTGCCCAATGCATGACTAGATTAGGGCTTACTAAATAACGACGATGATGATGGTGATATGATGAAAGCCACCAAGAAGGAGGCTGAACGTTGTTGGAGACTGTGTTCCGGAGTCTTCTGTAACTAGGCATAGAACACCTCCTCTTTTCACAAGGACTGTTAGTACACTCTGTGTGGAAAGACGATTTTCCAGCAGAGAATTGAGTCAAGCTTTGCAAACACAGCAGCTGCTACCATCAATCCCTGGAGCCCTATACAGTTGTCTTTGGTCAGACAGAACCCTCACCGAATCCGGGGGAATTTGCGTTGGCTGTGTACTACCAGTGTGAGCTCTGTAGCTACCCTTTTGTTCTGACCTCACCTTGGGCTAGACGTGGAGCCCAATTCATCAAATCAGCTGGTGTTTGGGTCTCTTGTCCGAGTGAAGTGCAGCTGGCCTTCTTTATATTTCTGTGCATTTGACTTGCAGGATGTGTCTTGTTCGCCAAGACAGAAGTTTATACTCGGGCCTTCTCCCGGGTGAGGTCACTGGCTGTTATTAGCCAAATGCCGCCTTCTCCAAATCTGTCTGATGTTTTCTTGGCTACAGCATTAAGTTCCCAGGGCAAGATGTTTTAGACTAAAAAGTGCTGCTTGAGTAATGAGGCAATCCTAATCTGGAAATTTGTTCCAGTGGTTGTGCTTTCTTCTGGGCTTTCAGCAAGGGTATTTGCTATTTAGCTTGTAAAAGAGCGAGGGGCTTGTTAGAGAGATTTTGCATGGTCGGGTTGGACATGTCAGTTCTACAGCTGAGTTTGGTCTCTCGCAAATGTCAGGAGAACCAAATTAGGGCTGTTTAGAGTCTACAGCGGCATGAACTGACTGGCAACTCAGGAGACAAAAAAGGATGATCTGCACAAAGATTCTTCTGACCAGCCTCGTATTTCTCTAAAATTCCTTTTCATTATCACTCCACCAAAGGGCATTTGAACACTTTTTCCCTAAATGTCCTCTCCCCTTATGAAAGTTTGATACCACAGGCTGAATATCCATTTATGTACTATATCTCTATCTGTGTTCTGTACAGAAAAAGAAGAGGATTCCAGCCACCCCCTAACCAATTTCGCCTTTTGACTAATGATCAATTGACTGAAACACATCTCAGGCTTAAAAATGCACAATTTGCTGTGGTGCAATCAATTTGGCAACTATATGTTTGGGACAGATACCTCCAGCGTGTGCCCTTCTTCTTCCCTGTGATCATGTCACATCTGACTATTTTCTCTGCCTCTGGGCTCCCATTGTGCAACTGCCTTCAAGGCCCAGGGAGGTCACACGAACTAATGAAGAGGGTCAGAAGTAAGAAAACAACACATGTGCGTGCACACACACACACACATATCCACACAGGCAAGGATGATTGGCAGCTGACACTTGGCCTTTGTATCAGGAATACGGGATAAAGCGGAGTACACGGGATTTGGCCACTGAGCTGAGCTGGGCCACTGAACACTTTGTAAGCATGGTTCCAGATACCCCTTCACCTCCACAGTCCAATCCATGTTAAACAGTGTTTTAAACACTCTAACCCCAGCTCAGCACCTATGGCTCAAGTGGCTAAGGCGCCAGCCACATGCAACTGAGCTGGCGGGTTCGAATCCAGCCCGGGCCTGCCAAACAACAATGACGGCTGCAACCAAAAAATGGCCGGGCGTTGTGGCAGGCGCCTGTGGTCCCAGCTACTTGGGAGGCAGAGGCAGGAGACTCGCTTGAGCCCAGGAGTTGGAGTTTGCTGTGAGCTGTGATGCCACGGCACTCTATCCAGGGTGACAGCTTGAGGCTCTGTCTCAAAAAAAAAAAAAAAATTAAAAAATAAACACTCTAACCCTCTCGAACTATAACTCACAGCATGTCCCTCTGCTGCTTTAACAGCCTTCTGCAGCTTCCCACTGCCTACCGAGTCAACCCTAAACGACCCAGGCATTTAAAGCCACCTGCCACTTTATGTCATATCTTCACTCATTTGAATTGCATGTGACATCATCCCCTTGCCTTGCTTGGAAATTTTCTGTGTCTATGCTTTGCTTCTGGTTGGCTCCCTTTGCCTAAAATCTTCCTGCTTAAATCCTACCAGTCTTTCAATGGCCAATCTAGATGTTTCCTTTCCAACAAAACTTCAGTGCTATGGCTGATAGAAGACTATTCTTTCTCTGAACTTCAGTAGCGTATTATTTTTGATCAAATGCTTGCAACACCTATGCAGAGTAAGTGCTGTATGCATTTGTGTCCTGCACTAGACAATGTTGGCTCCAAAGGAGTGGCTTGTCACCCATCTCCAATAACTTCCCACCTCTGGCTCTGTCTTATATCACTAGAGAATAGCATATTGATTTAATTTTTTTCTTTTCCTTGGCATTTGCCTTCACCTAACATAGTTATTTGCATATAGATCCCCTCCTAGGTAATATTTTCAAGCAGGGATCATTTCTTATACAACCTGGATTCCCCACAGTGCCAAATCCTTAATAAAGATTTATGAAAAAAGCATTTGTCACTCTATAGATTGCTTTATCCATCAGATTATTCCTTTACACATTCCCCAAAAGTTTCAATCTACGGATGTGTTTTCTGAAGGGGACCAGAGAGAAGGCAAACATAAATTACGGAAGGGTGATGTGCAAGAAACAACCAAGCTTCTCTCTACCAAATGTTGACCTTTTAAAACATTAAAACATAGATCAATGAAGAAAATATATAGTTTATTGAACCTTATTTTAACATGATGTTCAACATCTGCCAATTAAAAAAAATTGGTCTGGGCTGGGCGCGTTGGCTCACATCTGTAATCCCAGTGAGGTGGGAGGATCCCTTGAGTTCAGGAGTTCAAGACCAGCTTGAGCAAGACTGAGACCTTGTCTCTACTAAAGATAGAAACACTAGCTGGATTTTGTGGCAGGGGCCTGTAGTCACAGCTAACTGGGAGGCTGAGGCAAGAAGATCGCTGGAACCCAGGAATGTGAAGGTGCTGTGAGCTAGGCTGACACCATGGCACTCTACCCTGAGCATCAAAGTGAGACTCTCTCTCTTTTTATTTTTGTAGAGACAGAGTCTCACTTTGTCACCCTCGGTAGAGTGCCGTGGCATCACACAGCTCCAACTCCTGGGCTTAGGTGATTCTTTTGCCTCAGCCTCCGGAGTGGCTGGGACTATAGGCTCCCGCCACAATGCCTGGCTATTTTTCTGTTTTGCAGTTCGGCCAAGGCCAGGTTTGAACCCACCACCTTCGGTATATGGGACTGGCGCCCTACTCGATGAGCCACAGGTGAAGCCCTCTCTCTTTTTTTAAATAGTTTCCTTACACTGGCTCGGCTCCTGTAGCACAGTGGTTATAGCGCCAGCCACATACACTGAGGCTGGCGGGTTTGAACCTGGCCTGGACCAGCTATAACAACAACAATGACAACTGCAACAAAAAATAGCCAGGTGTTGTGATGGGTGCCTGTAGTCCCAGCTACTTAGGAGGCTGAGGCAAGAGAATTGCTTAAGCTCAAGAGTTGGAGATTGCTGTGACCTGTGACACTATGGCACTTTACTAAGGGTGATATAGTGAGACTCTGTCTCAAAAAAAAAAAAATTACTTTCCTTACACAAAGTTTATTTTTATGTTGCCTTGGAGACTGTCTTGAAAAAAATTGATCTGATATTCTAGCAGGACCAAAGCTATTCCCAGGTTTCCTGACTTGCATAAAAGAACTTGATTTCCCCTGTGTCTTACTGCGAGCTGGGTACAGGCCGGTACACTCGGAAGTGGCCACAAGGGGGGAGTGTGAGCCACAGTCACTTTAACAAATGAATGGGACTAATGAGTCATTCTCCCTCCAGCTGAAAGAAGAAGGCTGCATCCTGAACAACATTCGTCTAAACAGTTCTTCTCTTTCTCAAGACTGTCGAAAATAAACGTGCGTCTGTCCGTTCTGTGCTCCCAGAGAATATAACCTTCACCTCTCAGCTGTCCACTCACACCACAGTCCCTACTGGGAGAGGCCTCATGGACATGCCTCCCCTCTCCTGCAGTTTCTCTAACATTTTCTTATTTTTGCATAAAACCAGAGCTCTGATGAAACTGTCTTCCTGCTTCACCGTGTTTTGGCTCCTTTAGAATTGTGTACGTTGCATTGTGATTTAGCATGTGATTTTGTCTTCTCTCCACCCCTGGGTGGAGGGGTGCTGTAAGAAACAGCTGATTAAAATGTCTTACTTTAAGGGCAGTGCCTGTGGTTCAAAGGAGTAAGGCGCCGGACCCATATACTGGAGGTGGTGGGTTCAAACCGGCCCTGACCAAAAAAACTGCAAAAAAAAAAAAAAAAAAAAAAAGCCTTACTATACCAACATAAAGATGTAGTCTACAAGTTCACGCAGCATTCTCTTTTAGAAGATCTACAGGAGAAATTTCTCTCAAAAGTCAGAATATAAGAAAAGCTATGCTTTTCCCGGGAAACTTTGTGTTTATTTACTGAGTCCTAAAGACAGTGAGGCCCCTATAGTTGACCACCTCCTTAAGTTGACCGAATTGTTATAGACCAGACATGCACCCCAAGTACAGTCGGCCTAGTTCCTATGTTCACCACCTCCGTCTGTTGACCAGTTTGTTACAGTCCCTTGAGCGGTCAACTTACAGAGGTCCTGCTGTACTTTATTTATGATGCTCTTCTCTTCCATTGCTGGGAAGCGTCATTTATTCAACCGACATATGTGGGATATACATATTGGAGGGACACTGTGGGCTGCTGGAGATGCGAGGAGAAGCAAAAATGCAGGAGCTCTGTCTTCAGAATCTTCCAGTTTCGTGGAAGAGACAGGTAATTATTACTCAGATGAATGTATAAGCTACAAGCTGACAAGTGCCACGAAGGAAGGAAGGGAAGGATCCTTGCAAGGAGGGCTGGACTTCATCTGAGGAAGGGCGGGGTGGGCCTGCGGCTGGGTGGAGTCACCCCGGGGAAAGGGGTGGCGCTGCCATTCCCGGCCTGAAGGGGGAGCGCCGGAGCACATGCACGCCGGTACCCGGAGGAATTGGGGGGGGCACAAGGGCGCTTTATGTGGGCGGAGAAAGCCTGGGGCTAAGTCTGAGGGGGGAATGAGGTTTTGGTCCCCTGTCTAGGCGTTTCTGCTCGCCAATCTTACGTGGGCTTTTGCTTTACCCTAGACCCCTTGTCTGAGTTATCCTTTCACGAGAATATTTTTTGTGGAACAAGACGAGGTATAAATGAAAAGTTATTCAAAATTGTGAATGGCAGACTTGGACGTGAAATTTACTTTATTGTTATGTAAAGTAGGGCATTCGCTACGAAGGCTTTTCGTATTGGTACCTATGCAGACAGACGAGCAGACTCATCTGGAATTAAATGAAAACAGATTTCACGCGCCACCCCCACCACACCAAGGATCCCTCAGGTCTGGGGTTCGAGCTCAGGGACGCCCCGTGTGCTGAGCCCGTGGACCTGAGAACGTGGGCTGGCTTTGCTCTGGTGGAATCTGGAGGCTCAAATGACTCTTTTCTTGGCAGCACATATGGAAGCAGAGTTAGAAAGTCCTCCTCAGAAGATGGGTTTACTGACCGTTTAGAAATCATAGCCTGTCTTCTGGTCCTGTACAATGTTACAGTCACTTTCCTCTTAAAAACATTCCAAGAATACACAAGCCAAGTGAACAATAAGAAGGCTGCATTTTACAGTTGCTTTTTGGATCGTAAAGCTTCCTTCTGGCAGCTTGGCTGAGGAGCAGAATGGCTGGTCAAAGGTTCTGGGGGAGGCCTCCATGGTCAGGCCTTCTTGCTTTCACCTCTCTTCTCTGTCCTCAGTGCTGAGTTGAACCAACCAGGACAAAGAGTTGATATGTTATCAATGCCTCCCTCCTAGGCCAGGAAAAAGCCTCTGTCTGAGCCCTTTCTCATTGCAGTAACATATTTCGTTTAACAGAAGAGGGGGCTAGTGGATAGAAAGAAAGAAGAAAACACACTGGTGATTCCAGGGGGAGGTGTTACAAAAAGGGGGCTCTTTTGCCTCTGCCAGGCAGAGCTCCTTCCTGACACCTTGCTGCCACCTGCCTCTGCACCTGCTGCTCCCGCTCTTCCTCTGTCTAACCACGAGTCTGACTTGTGTACCTCCTTCTGGGTTTTCATTGAATTCGTGATCTTCCTGGTAACGCTCACTTTGATCACCCTATTTAGAATTCGTGACCTGCTTGAACTGATTCTTTTTACCCTACTTTAGGGCTGCCCAAATTATGGCCTCTAAACACTAAGTAAAGGTTTATTGGAATGCAGCCACTCACTTTTACATCTCGAGTATGGCTGCATTTGGCCAACAATGGAAAAGTTGAAAGATAATAGGACTCACCAAGTCTACAATATTTACTGGCTGGCCCTTTACAGAAAATTTGCTAATCCTGTTTCACTTACAATTTCCTAAGAGTATATATCCACATATCTGTATCTTTGAATCTTTCTCTATGTATATATTATCTTATTATTTATATTATTTTATTTTATTTTTTGAGATAGAGTCTCAAGCTGTCCCCCCTGGGTAGAATGCTGTAGTGTCACAGCTCACAGCAACCTGCAACTCTTGGGCTTAAGCGAATCTCTTGCCTCAGCCTCCCAAGTAGCTGGGACTACAGGAGGCCTACCACAACGCCTGGCTATTTTTTGGTTGTAGTTGTCATTGTTGTATGGCAGGCCTGGGCTGAATTCGAACCCTCCAGCTCTGGTTTATGTGTCTAACGCCCTACCCACTGGGCTACAGGCACCGAGCCATACCATCTTATTTTTTAAAATCTTCACAAAGGCATAGATGTTTAGTTTATTTTTTGTTTGTTCACCAATATCTAGGGTGCCCATAAAGTTTCTGTTAAATTGCACACGAACATTATGGCCACCTGTATTTAAAGAATCTAGAACATGTCTTGGTAGATCTTGATGCCTGCTGAATGCATGAACAAATACATGAGTAAATGTACATAAAGTGTCCCATAAAGACTAGACAGTTAATCATGATCATACCATTATGTCAGTACAACCACAACTTTTCAGAGCGGGAAGATGTGTGTTTTACCAGCATATGTTCTCAAGCTGCCACGCAGGAAGTTCATGAGGCTTTCTTGGTGGCTGCAGGAAGCACGTTCTCACAGGTTTATCTCGGACCCTTATATACCTGCTTACCCCTCCTAGAACACCTACACAATCCTGAAATAAACACTAGAGGAAAAGGCTTTTTTTTTTTGTATAAAAGTAAACACTTTTTGCAGGTCTAAAACTTGGCTGTTGTTGGGGAAGTGCTATTTTCATGTACAGACAGAGGAGGGCCTATTTTTACACTGCAGCCAGACAAGACTTAAGTATTGAGCCAAATGGGCAGGTGTGTTTTCAAACTATGTCTTTATTTCACTTATAAGAAAGGAAGGGAGAAACTGACCTTTGGATCACGGAAATAAAATGTCCAGTCTTCTAGTTCCTTTCAGCAATTGATAAAACTTTTTCATGTGGGTTACATTTCTGGACCACAACAACAAAAGTCAATTTATGTAAAATAGTCTCTTATTTGGGTGAAATATCCACATAGTCACGTCAAAAGCATTAATTAAGATTGGATAGCACCTAACTAGAATTCTAAAATTTATTTTTTATCTCTGTTGACTTTTTGATCACCAGTCCAGTTGTAGTTTTTGTGTGTATATATATGTATACACACACACACACACATATATACACACACAAATATATATGTATGTATGAGTGTGTATGTGTGTGCGTATTTGTGTGAGATAGGATATATATATAGATTTTCGATAGTTTTTAAGGGTGAGCATGAAATAAGATTTATATATTGTACAAGTGGCTCACCTTATGACAACTAGGGGGCGATTTTGCATTTGGCAGAGTCTGGTGACAGGTTTGATTGTCATGACCGGGTGATGTTATTAGGCCTATTTCTTAGGCAGAGGCCAGAGCTGCTATTAAACATTTTGTATTACCCAGGCCAGGTTACTCCACTAAAAATAGCATTGAAAATATCTGCGGAAAAGTATAATTGCTATTTATGAGGAGATAATTGCTTGTCTCTGGATTTTTACTGTATTTCCTCAGGGTTGATTTTTAAAAAGTTTAAATAACTTAAGGAACCCTATAACCCATATGCTATCTGTCCCTTTATAGAGTCTTATACGATGCCCTTATATGTCACAGAACATAGGTTGGAGAAATCCACTTTAAAAAACATCCACAGCTGGGCGGTGCCTGTGGCTCAGTGAGTAGGGCGCTGGCCCCATATACCAAGGGTGGCAGGTTCAAACCTGGCCCTGGCCAAACTGCAACAAAAAAATAGCCGGGCATTGTGGCGGGCGCCTGTAGTCCCAGTTACTTGGGAGGCTGAGGCAAGAGAATCGCCTAAGCCCAGGATCTGGAGGTTACTGTGAGCCATGAAGCCATGGCACTCTACCGAGGGCGACAAAGTAAGACTCTGTCTCTAAAAAAAAAAAAAAAAAAAAAATCCACAGCTCATGTGTCACCCTTCCAGGTCTTTCCCGGGCTGTGCTATTCTGGAGGGCCACATTCCTTTGTCCTCATCCTTGTCCTCTTTGACTTCTTCCTTTATCTGAAGGGTAACTTTGCTCCAACCTCTAATTTCTTTCCGCTTAATTCTCTTGAGTACTTTGTCAGTTATCTTTTGTCACCAAGCATTCCCTTGGAGTCTCACACTTTACCTTTTTTTTTTTGCAGTTTTTGGCCGGGGTTGGGTTTGAACCCGCCACCTCCAGCATATGGGACCAGTGCCTTACTCCTTTGAGCCGCAGGTGCTGCCCAGTCTCACACTTTACTAAAGTAGCTTTTCAACAATTCCTCTGAACAAATACGATGCCCTTATAAAAAGAATTTTGGCGAATAAAATGTTCTCCATCTTAACATAAATATTTTTCCTTGAATATTTAATAGTTTTATTTCTTTGGCCAGCGCCTGTGGCTCAAAGTAGTAGGGCACTGGCCCCATATGCCGGAAGTGGCAGGTTCAAACCCAGCCCTGGCCAAAAACTGCAAATAAAAAAATAAAATTTATTTCTTCTAGAAAATGGCTTAATAATAAATAGTATAAAAATGAGAGCCAAAGAAAATAATCATTTCACTTACACATTGATTGGGGCTGGAAGAGTACTTGGTAGCTTTAAATAAGATTCCTGATGCTTTAGCACATAAATCCCCCAATTTTTGTTAGAATAAACTGTCTTTTTTTTTTAAAATTTTATAGAAGCCTTGAATTCTTGAGGACATAGGGCTGGCATGGTGATAGTGGCTGCTCCATACATGAAGAACCCAATTACCAAGCCTGCAGGGCTGACACCTCCTACTGTTAACATACAGAACATTTTCTCCCTAGAGTCTAGACAAACTAAAGGAATGTTTAGTTCCTTGACGGGTCTAGGTACATCCTTACACAGCTCTGTAACAGTTTTTAAGGGGTGGTTAGTGATTAAGATACAGTCCTAGGGTTTGAGGGAGAACTTAGGGAGAGCTCTTCCACTTAGAAGATTAAGTTGGATAGTCATTGGTCCAACCTATTATGTTCTTCCTTAGATTTTAAAATAGTTTCTTATGAGAGGAGAAATACACTGTTTATATTAATTAAAGAGAAAATGGCCTATAATCCTTGCACTTTGGGAGGCTGAGGGAGGAGGATCAGAGTTTGAGACTAGCCTTAGTGTGAGTGGGACTCAGTCTCTACAAAAAAATAGAAAAATTAGCTGGGCATTTTGGCATGCACCTGTAGTCCCAGCTGCTCATAAGGCTGAAGCAGGAGGACCACTAGAGACTGGAGGTTTGAGGGTTGCTGTGAGGTCTGGTGACACCACTGTACTCTAGTCCAGGCAGTAGAGTGAGACTATCTCACAAAAGCAGTGGCTCACGCCTGTAATCCCAGCACTCTGGGAGGCTGGATTGCTTGAGCTCGGGAGTTCAAGACCAGTCTGAGCAAGAGGGAGAGAGAGAGACTTCATCTCTACTATAAATAGAAAAGCTGAGGTAAATGAATTGTTTGAGCCCAAGAGTTGGAGGTTGCTGTGAGCTATGATGATGCCATGGCACTCTAGCCAGGGTGACCAAATGAGACTCAAAAAGACAAAAAAAGAAAGAGAGAGAGAGAGAGAGAAAGAAAAGAAAAGAAAAGAAAATTTTCTTTTTATTTGCTCCCAGTTTCACTCAGAGGAACAGCCAAAGTCTTTGAGTTCTCCAGGCTATGGAGGCTGTGGCTCACTTCTGGCTGAACTTAGCAGCTGCTATTCTCCCCTCACTCACTCTGCTCCAGAGCACTGGCCTGCCTTGGCTCCTTGCACTCCTCAGACACACTGTGGCCTGGATCTTTGGACTTGCTCTTCCTGCTGCCTGGAATGGGCCCTAGTTTATCCACTGGCTGACTCTCTTGTCAAGGTCAAGGCTGGGCTCCGTCTTTCCCTCCTTTCTGTCTATACTATTCAGTATTGTAAACCATACCTTTTCCTTCTTCCCTTGGCTCTTTTGATCTTTTTCCCTGTCCAACTTTTTTTCTTCTTTACATGGTATTAATGATCTGCTAACAAACTAAAGAGTTACTGATTCACAATGCATTATGTTTATGTTTTGTCTGCCCCTGCTAGAATGTGAACTTTTCAAGGGCAGAGATTGTTGTCTGTGTCTTTCCCTGGTGGATCTCAAGAGCCTAGAACAGTGCCTGGCTCACCACAGCCACTCCCAGCATAATTGTTAAATAACAAATGGGTTAGTTAAGCAGAAGCAGGAACAGAGATGTGTAGTTAGAGAAGAGGGTTTCATGAGGAATTTGTGGCTGTCAAGAGGATAGATTGAAGACACACACATTTAGGACCGATGGAAGTCAAAACGGAGATGAAGGCAACATATACAGACAATCCCTGATTCAACTTACAATGTTTCAACTTTATGATCTCATGAAAGTGATATGCATTCAGTAGAAACCATACACATGTAATCATCCTGTTTCACTTTCAGTATGGTGTTCAATAAATGACATGAAATACTCAACACTTAATTATAAAATAGGCTTTCTGTTAGATAATTTTGCCCCACTGTAGGCTGATGTAAGTGTTCTGAGCTGGGCTAAGCTAATAAGCTACGATGTTTGGTACGTTAGGTACATTAAATGCATGTTGATTTATAATATTTTCAACTTTATAAGAGCTTATTGGGACGTAACTGCATCATAAGTCAAGGAGCATCTGTATTGCAGTTTACAATTTGGGGGATATAGGAAAATGGCTGGAAATAGCTGCTTAGAGGCAGCTTTTTCCAGTGGATTTAGTGTGTGTGTGTGTGTGTGTGATAGACAGAGGAAGAGAAGGGGGGGTCATTGCAATAATGTGGCTACGAAACCACCCCTCATTCCCTTGTCCTTTTATACCTTTCCCCTCTATACGCTGTCCCTCCATGCTGGCCCCTGCAGCACGCCATCTAGTTTTATTTTTATAGTCAGACAAAGATGACAAACTCAAGATATCTCTGGATAGAACCTTAAATATCCCTCAGGGCCACAGTGAGACAAAACAACTTCATTTTTACCAGACACAAGACAAAAATGACTCATCAGACAAAACAAATCTAGTGTTACAAACCCACCTGTTCACCCTTGTGGAGCTGTTTTCACTGGACATTCCAGCGAGTGGGGCAGCATTAGAGGGAAGAACGGAAAGGCCATTAGAAAATGGAAAAAGTCTTATTACTTTATGCTTTTGCCCCTAGTCTGTGGCTTCTGCTATTAAGCACCTTGGATGCATGTAGCTCTGAGCCTGAGGTCTGTACTGGTTGGAGGGGCAGTTGGAGATATTGTATCCCTCACTTCCTAGCTGTGTGACTTATGAGAAGTTAATAGTTCCATGAGATTATAGTGAGAATCGACACTCAATATGTCCAGCGCAGCACCTTAAGAAAGGATATCTATTAGGCATGCTCTATAATACAGGCAATAAGATCATGTGTTTTAAAATTCTAACCTTTCAATACTTTCTATGCAACTTAGAGCCAAATGCTTTGCCTCATTTTGCTTTAGCTTCCTCACTTTCAAAAGAGGTAAATCACTGTGCTTACCACATAGGATTGTTATGAGGATCCAGTGAAATCGTTTAGGTCAATCAGTTAGGAAAGACCATCATAGTTCACGCAGCCTTGGACTCCTGGGCTAGAGCAATCCTTCTGACTCTGCCTTCCTAGTAGCTGGGACTCCAGGTGTGAGCTACCACACTTGGCTAATTATTTAATTTTTTTTAGAGATGGGATTTCACTGTATTGCATACCTAGTCTTAATCATTTTTAAAAGTACAGTTCAGTGGTATTAAATACATTTGCAATGCTAGGCATGGTGGTTTGTGCCTATAGTTCCAGCTACTTCAGAAGCTGAGGCAAGAGGATTGCTTGCAGCCAGAAGTTTAGGCCACAGAGCACTAGGGTCCTCTCTGTGACTAGCCACTGTGCTCTAGCCTGGGGAACATAGCAAGACCTTGCCCCTCTAAAAAAATACATTTGTAATATGGTGCAACCATTTGTCTCTAGAGCGCTTTTCATCTTGTAGGACTGTAACTCTACTCACGTTAAACAATAACATCTCATACACATCATTCCCCCTCCCTCCAGCCCCTGGCAACAACCATTCTACTCTCTTGTCTCTGTGATTTTGACGACTCTAAGTACTTCATATAAGTGAAATTGTATCATTTTGGG
Organism: Arctocebus calabarensis; assembly: GCA_963573935.1. Classification (NCBI taxonomy): domain Eukaryota; kingdom Metazoa; phylum Chordata; class Mammalia; order Primates; family Lorisidae; genus Arctocebus; species Arctocebus calabarensis. The sequence continues at coordinate 34,942 of CAUYON010027827.1, forward strand.
GAGTTTTTGGTGACTGGCTTATCTCACTTGGCGCGATGTCCTCAAGGTTCATTCATGTGGTATCTGACACTACCTTTCTAAGTAGAATAATATCCTAGTGTAATGCATGTACAATGTGTTTTTCCATTCTTCTGTTGATGGACAATGGGAGCTTCCACATTTTACTTGTTGTGAATAATGCTGCTGTGAACGTGGGTGTAGAAATCTTTCTTCAAGACATTGATATTCTTTTGTTTGTTTTTCGAGACAACCTTGTCAGGTTGCCTTGGCTAGAGTGTAGTGGCCGCATCAGCATCGCTTACTACAATCTCAAACTCCCGAGCTCAAGGGACCCTCCTGCCAGCTAAGTTTTCTATTTTTAGAGACAGGGTCTCACTCTTGCTCAGGTTGGTCTTAGACTTGGGCTTGAGCTCAAGTGATCTTCTGGCCTCTGCCTTCCAGAGTGCTTGGATTACAGGGCTGAGCCACACCCTGCCAAGACCTTACTTTGACTTCTGGATATTTACCAAAAAGTGGAACTGCTGGATCATATGGTGATTTTTGTTTTCATGTTTTTGATTATCCACCACAGTAACTGTACCTTTTTACATTCCCGCTAACAACGCAGACTTCTAATTACTCTACAGCCTTGTCAACTCTTGTTATTTTCTGTTTTTTGTTTATTTATTTGTTTCTAGTTTGTAGCTAGGTGATAACTTGCATTACTCTCGCATATGACTCCAGTTACTACTACTACTAGTATTGCTGTAACCACTGCTGCTAAAAATAAAAATATATGAATTTCACTCTCAAAGAGACTTCTGCAGTTTTTGGCTGGGGCCGGGTTTGAATGCACCACCTCCGGTATAAGGGGCCGGCGCCTACTCCTTTGAGCCACAGGCGCCACCCTCAAAGAGACTTCTGTTTATCATTTAAAAAAATCTTTTTCCTCACTTTCTAATCCATAGTCCTTTTTTTGTCTCCAAAGTGCACTCCCTTGTCAATAGAAACTGACTATTGCTATCAGCATTCCAGATGTACTACAGATTCGAGCCTTTAGCGGTAGTCATGGGCTTCCTTGGGTTGCCATTTGGGCATCATCCTTGATTGCAAAAGTCCCTGTTTTCCAGTTTATTTTGATTGTACTTGCACTTGGGGATATACTGAAAATAATGGAAGGGATGAGGAGCTGGGTATAAATGAGAGCCACAGTGGGACAAACTGTGAGCTGTCTATTACTTTATTCTTTTATCTCTACTATTCAAACTCCTGAGTCAGAACTGGGCATGGTGTTTTCAAGCTGGAGATTGTGTTTCTCGGATTCACTTGGAGTCAGCTGTGTGCCGTTATGACAAAGATCTTGGCAATAAAATAGTAACAGAAGTGATGTCCGCCACTACCACATCATACACTTAAAGGAGATGGGTAATACCTTCCTTCCTAATTTCCTTCCTTTTCCCTTACTGCCTGAGATGTAGATGTGATGGAGGATTCTGGAGCAGCCATTTTTAGACCCAGAGACAGCAGAGCTGCCCTACCAACCTTGGGTTATCTACCTCTGGACATTTACATGTGAGATAGCAACAAATTCCCACATGTACCATCCACTGGAGTTTGAGATCTCTTAGCCTAATCTAAGCAAATATAACCAAATTACTCAATAAAAATGGCACTCTACTCAACCACAATAATCAAGGAAAATAATCTCAACTAATTTTGAATGTAATAAAGACATTTTCTGAAAGGATACACATCAGCCTTTGAGGTAGATCAAATAAAATTTAAGGGACCACATTAAGTTTTCAACTTTCAAATATTTTCCAAGTCTTTTCCATTTATGTTTTTATATCATGATGAAGGGCCAGCTCTAGTGATCAGAAATAAGTCAGTTGCACTTGTAATGTTATAAGTTGCCAGAGCTATTTTTGGGTTTGTGTTTGGATGATTTTTTTGTATGATTAGAATTCTAATAAGTACCAATATAATTGTCTACTTAGCCTATATTTAGGATTTGATATACTCAATCCATGGATACAGTGATGTAGACATCTAAGTATTATAGACCCTAAAATTTAGAGTAAAAGATACCTGTGTTAAAAATCCAGCAAGAGGGCCAGACTCACGCTTGAAATCCTAGCACTCTGAGAGGCCAAGGTAGGTGAATTGCCTGAACTCACGAGTTTGAGACCAGCCTAAGCAAGAATAAGCCCTTGTCTCTAAAAATAGCCAGGCATTGTGGTGGGCTCTGTAGTCCCAGCTGCGTGGGAATCTGAGGCAAGAGGATTACTTGAATCCAAGAGTTTGAGGTTGCTGTGAGCTATGATACTGTGATGCTTTACCAGGGGCAACAAAGTGAGACTGTCTCAAAAAAAACACAAAAATTCAGCAAGAGGTCAGGTGCAATCACATCAGGAAATGACAGGCTCGAGGCATCTGATTTATCTACCCTGGACACATACTATTTTTATATTTAAAGCAATCTTTAAAAAAATTGTAAGCTAAGTTTGCAATTGGTTATTTACAAGTTTAGAATTAACCTATAAACTAGAGATAGTACTCTGCAGAGTGGGTCCACTGCATCCTTAGGAAATTGGCATTTTAAAATATAATCAGTGAAAATTGGTGCACTTGGGAATCAGCATGTTAATGGAAGTTGAAAGAAGAAGGCTCATGTTAGAATATTAAGCTCAAAAGAAAGTGAGGGCCCTTTTTGTAGGAAGGGGATTAAGGGCATGGTCATGGCCAAAGAATGATTTCATCTTGTAGGAGGTGTTTATGATTCATCAGGGAACATCTATAATGAAGAGAACCTTCTGCTAGGTCAGCACAGCTTCATAAGTATGCCTGTGAGAACGTCCACATCCTGTACTTTCCTTCTGTGAACATTTGCTCTAAGTGTGGGCTCTTGGGTAGACCAGCCAAGCCAGAGATGGATACACTTTGTCTGGGCTGGGCTTGTCTGATATTGTTATATCTAATATGCTAGATTGTAGGAAAGTGTCTTGGGTATTTGTTTAACATAGTGAGTGCCTTTATATCCTTTTATCTCTAGTCAATGAATAAAATTGAGTTTCTGGTCTCTGAAGTGAGGACCATATCTTTTACCCATAAGCCATCAATTGAGAATCAGTCTGAAATATCAGTCCCGGAGTCCCTATTGTCACATGTACTTTTTGCTAGTTTTATGTTTAGGAAGCACTATTCTTAATTATTTAAATAGTTCTCAATTCTAAATTGGGCATACAAAGAAAGGAATGATCTTAAAAATAAGTGATCACCCCTTTAGGGAGAAAAATACTGAAAATACTAAATGTCAACAAGAATGCAGAGAAACTTAGATCTCTCCTACATCATTGGCAGGAATGTAGACTGGGGTATTTAATCTAGAAAACAGTTTGATAGTTTTTAATAAAATTAAGCATATACTTACCATAAAGTCTAGCATTTGTACTCTTGGGCATTTATCCCAGAGAAATGAAAATTTACAGCCTGGGTGCAGTGGCTCATGCCTGTAGTCCTAGCACTCTGGGAGGCTAAAGTTGAAGGATTGCCTGAGCTCAGGAGTTCAAGACCAGCCTGAGCAAGAGCAATACCTGTCTCTGCTAAAAACAGAACAATTAGGTAGGTGTCATGGCAGGTGCCTCCAGTCTCAGCTACTCAAGAGGCTGAGGCAGGAGGACCCCTTGAACCCAGGAGTCTGAGGTTGATGTGAGCTAGGCTGACACCATGGCACTCTAGGCTGGGCAACAGAGTGAGACTCTAACTCAAAAAACCAAAAAAAAAAAAAAAAACCAAGAATAAAAAACTTAAGTTCATACAAAAACTTGTACACAAATGTTTTCAACAGCTTTATTTCCTTATAACCCTTTCTTGGAAACAACCCAAATGTCCTTCAAAAGGTGAATGGATAAAGAAACTGTGGTAAATCTCTACAATGTAGTATTACTCTGACATACAAAGGAGTCAATTATTTATTCATACATATATTGGCTTAGATGGATCTCAAGGACATTGTAATATGTAAAAAAAAGTCAATCTCAGTAGATATGTACTATATTATTCCACATAGATAACATTCTTGAAATGACAAAATTATAGATATTAGGTCAGGGAAGATAGCAAAGTGGTTGTCAGGGGTTAGGGTTGGGGTTGGAGGGAGGGTGTGACCACACAGTGTGACACTTCTCCTCGTGTACTACAATGGAGTTCCTTTGTGGTGGTGAAATCTATCTGAGTGCCATAATCTCATAGAACTATGTGAATCAATGAGCACATAGGAAAACTAGTAGAATTTGTTTGAAGTCTAGAGTCTTAACAGTATTTCTGGCTTTGATAATGCACTTGTAGTTAAGTAAGATGTTACTTTTGGAGGTGGCTGAGGAAAGGGTTTATAGAACCTTTCTGTTCTATTTTTGCAACTTCTTATTATTCTGATTATTTCCAAATAAGTTAAAAATAATGATTATATTAACTCATTAATGTTGACAGATTTATTTATCTTTTAATGGGGAGTGATGCAAGCAGAAGGGTGAATGCTAAACCGCTCTTCAGGACAAATCTGCTTTTATAGTTGTCTCTTCCTTTGGGAATATTTCTCATGAGGAAAGAGTTCTTGAACTAATGTTTGAAAACCCCTTTAAAATGTGTAGAAATTTCTTGAGACAATAAAAGTCAAACGGTGAAGTAATTTTGTAAATCTAACGTTTGAAGTAAAACAAACCAAAAAACCAAAGTGTGAAATAACAATCAGGAAAATAATAATAACGAACAGGAAAAGGGGGTGTGTTTTTTAAAGTGATGTGATATGTTATTTATTGTAACAAAGATTCAAGGGAAATGATTACAAATAGTCACATTTTATTCTTTAATTTATTTTTATTTATGTAGTTATTTACAACAGTGTCTCATTCTGTTGCCCTGAGTAGTAATCTCACAGCAGCCTCAAACTCTTGGGCTGGGCTCAAGCAATCCTCCTGCCTCAGCCTCCTGAATAGCTGGAATAGTCACATATTTTAGACATGGTATTAAAATTGGTTTGTTATGAAATCACAGATGCTGATTTATCTGTCTACAATAAAATATACTGTTTGTTTCATTGCAGGGAAATGAAATTGTCAGTGGACTCTTCCTAGAAGTCCTTTAAAACGAGCAGTGATTCTTCACTTTGAAACCAAGATAGGCAAGACATGACAGCCACAAACCTAGAGTAGAACCTCCCTAGTTGACCACCTCCTTATATTGACCCCTTCCTTAAGTGAACCTAATTTTCATTCTGGACAAGCACCACAGACACATACCAATACAGGAGGCCTAGTTCCTTATGCTGACCAGTTTGTTACAGGCCCTTGAGTGGTCAGCTTACAGAGATTCTACTGTATTTAAACCTTGCCTGACACAAGATTTGTTGCCAAAATAAAATAAATCTCAGTTCGAGAAATCTTTATTTGCTTATATACACTTGTTTGTTAATTTGTTGCCAATATAAAATAAATCTCAGAATATTCAAGAAATCTTTATTTGCTTATATACACTTTTGCCCCCATTCAGACATCCTGAACTGCAGAGCATCTGAGGTGATCGGCCATCGTCTGGTGTAGAGATGCTTCTGTAGAGGCCAAGCTCTCCTGAGCGCCCATCGTGTCTCTGCAGAGCCCCAGCACAGCTCTTCTTCCGGTGACTGATGCTTGATTACTGCTGTGGTACCTAGGCAGGGCCTCCGGGTAATTACAGAGTTGGCCCTGTGGTTGTCTTCCAGGAAATGGCAAATACCACTTGTCCTAGTGTGTCCCGGCAGACTTCACTCAGGGGACAACAGGAAACAAATGCCCTATAAGGGCATCCTGTGGCCGCTGCTGCTTTTCCAGGACAGCTGGGAGGTCGACAGGTTGTCTTCTGCCATTTCCATTACCCCTTCCTAGATCAACTGAGTGTCACAGTAAGGTAAACGTGCACATTTATGCTGATGCTCAAGAGGCCCTAAATGAACCTCACACCGATTTTTGGACACTTGCTCTGACTTTCCTCTACTTCCTGAGACTCTGAGAATGTTTTTGCAGCCTTTTCAACACTATTATCTTACTGCCAAGTCTTCTGGAAAGTTCTTCAAAGAGTTCCTCTGTTTTTATCATTTATTGGAGACAGCAGTAGCATTATTAGCTTGTGGTCAGAAATAGATTTCAAAAATAATTCAATTCCCCGGGTTAAATGTCTCGGATGCAGACAGCTCTTCTCTGAACTGCTAATTTCGGGGTGCGAGGTGACACGAGAGCGGAGGAGCGGAAGTGTGCTGTCTGCAGGACACAAGTCAGACGGGGTCTTCTCAGGTGTCCTCGTGGGCTACTGCTTTTGGCAACTTGTCCCTTTTTCTCCCACAGGAGGAGGTCTGTGGGAAGTTGTCATCTGAAAGGAGGCCCCAGTGGAATGCCACGGACCAGCATTCTAGTGAGAGCAGGGAATGGGAGGCCGCCCGAGTGATCTACAGGCTGCCCACAAGTGCTAGTGAGCGGGGCGCTGCGTGGAGCCCTCAGTTCAGGCTTTCTGGCTTCCAGGGCACAGCTCAGTCGGCCGTGGCCGACTAGGAGCCTCGCTGGACTCCCGCGTGGCCTCCCGCCCTGGTGATGGCCGCCTCATCCACGCGGCCGTCGTCCTCACCGTGGGGCTGCTGAAGGCAGAGGCTGGCGGCTGTCACCTGGTGCGGGTGTTGACCTGTGCCGTGAGGCTCTCCCCTCTCCAGGCTTGTCCTCTAATATCTGACCGCAGGTCTTTTTCCACAGCCTCCATGTTCCCCAGGTCCCACCTTTTCCTTTTAGGCCCCTGGACTGGGTTGAACAGGTTCCCTCTTCCCCAGAATTCATCTCCACTGGGAACCTCGGAATGTGACATTTGGGAATAGTTTCAAATCTTTGTATCTTTGAGGTGTGATTGATCAAAAAGCTTGAGGTGAAATCATTCTGGAATCTGAAAACATCCCGACTGGTGTTCTCATTAAAAGAGGAGAGGACGCAAAACGATAGACAGAGAAAAAGGCGGTGTGACTACGGGGACAGACATTGGGGTGCCGAGGATCGCTGGGAACCCAGGAAGGGGGAGGGGCGCACACACTCTCTCAGAGATTGGGGTGCCGAGGCTGAGAGTGAGGGGTGCCGAGGATCGCTGAAACCCCAGGAAGGAGGAGGGACGCACTCTCTCTCAGAGATTGGGGTGCCGAGGCTGAGAGTGAGGGGTGCCGAGGATCGCTGGGACCCCAGGAAGGGGGAGGGGCGCACACACTCTCTCAGAGATTGGGGTGCCGAGGATCGCTGGGACCCCAGGAAGGGGGAGGGGCGCACACACTCTCTCAGAGATTGGGGTGCCGGGGCTGAGAGTGAGGGGTGCCGAGGATCGCTGGGACCCCAGGAAGGGGAGGGGAGAGCCTCCAGCAGAACCAACCCTGCTGACGGCTTCATTTCAGACTTTTGCCTGTTCAGCTGTGAGGGAGCACGTTTCCAGCTGTGCGCATGGCAGCTCTAGGAAACCAGGACAGTCCCTGACCTGCAAGCCAAGCATTTGGCACTGGGCATAATCCGTGTAGGTTTTAACCTTGGTGCCGTCCCTTTTTGCACAAATGAATGATCAGGTACACAGCTCTCCCATTGGGAGAATCTCCCTCGTCATCGTCTTTTAAGATCACCCCTAAACATGCATAGCAGGTGCCCCTCATACAATAAATGTGATATATTAAAAGTAAAAACTTCTGTATATTGTAAGATATCCTTAAGAAAGCAAAGAAAAGGCTGGGGGTGGTGGCTCATGCCTGTAATCCTGGGATGGGAGGATTGCCTGAGCTCAGGGATTAGAGACAGGCCTGAGTAAGAGCAACCCTACTCTACTGAAAGTAGAAAAAAAATTATCCAGATGCGGTGGATGCCTGTAGTGCCAGATACTTGGGAGGCTGAGGCAAGAGGATCACTGAAGCCCAAGAGTTTGAAGTTGCTGAGAGCAATAAGGCCATAGTACTTTACCCGGGTGACAGAGTGAGACTCTGTCTCAAAAAAACAAACAAACAAACATATATATGTATATATATATATATATTCTGGAATAGCTATTTCCCAGAAGAGATAAAACATTTGGCCAATATACAGTATATATGAAGAGGTACTCAATTTCATTAGTGATTAGTGAAATGAAGAAATAAAAAAGAAATAAAAATCAGGACTACATAAGATACTATTTAAAACCCAATCAACTGCCAAGTTAAAAAAGTCTAATGCCACCAAATTGGAAAGGTTGTGGACCCATAGATTAGCTTACATATTGTTGAATCATATATTAGTTCAACCACTTTGGACAATACATTGTTTAAAACAATTTGGTCTTATCTTTTGATGTTGGAGATCCGTATAATCTATGATGAATAGTTATTCTCAGGCATATACTGAAAAGAAATTGCTACACATGCAATTAGGAGACACATGTAAGAATGCCCAGGGAAGCATTCCTGTTTGGAACAGTAAAAATGTAGAAAAAAGTTCACATGTGCAATGACAGTAGAACAGATACATTGTGGTCCATTTATATAATAAAATATCTTACTGCAAAGAAAATGAATATAAATGAATGCTAGAAGTGTAATTTGAGTAAAAAGTGAGCTCTTCAAGATTGCATATACCACAAAAACTCCCTTTAAAAAGTTACAAACAACTAAAACTACCCATTATACCTTTTTTTAGAAGATGAAATTTTTATTTTTCATTTTTTTTTAATTTTTTCAAATTAATATGAGAGTACAATTTTTAGGTTACACTGTTCTCACTTCCAGGCTGAAGTTCCATTTGTAGAGGAGTCCCTTACCCAGGGGGTGTGTTCTATTATACTTTTAATGAAATATTTATATTGTGGTGAAACCGTAGTTCTATAAAGCAAAGGGAAGACTAGTACAAGTTGCAAGGTAGTGGTTACTGTTGGAGGGAGCAGGGTCAAAGACAGGGAGGATGATATGAAACCATGAGTGTTCTCATTGCCATGCCGGGTGGTGCATCTGCAGTTATTTACGGTTTGATAAGCAACTTGCTCATCAAATAAAGATCAGTAAATAAATAAGAAGAGGGCTATGCCTGAACCAAAGATAACACGTGCCATGGACCAAGTGTTATGATCAATTACCTTTTAGGCCTTGGGCCATTAGAAGCACAACCACTGGATGTTTTTTATTGTGTGGAGATTCTCTGGTTGAGTTTGTCTTAACATTTTAAATACTTAATTAAACATGTCATTGATGATTTTATTTTATGACTTTGTTTAAAATGTATAGCCTGAGATTATCTGAGCTACCCTAGGGTAACCAAGGAGGAATCACTATCATATTCAAGAAATGATTTCCACTGGGTGGAGGTGTGTGGAAGGCAGGGTGGAGAAAGGAGGTATATCAGAATTACTTGGGAACTTTTTCAAAGAACAAAGGTCCATACCACTGCTCCGCTAGTTTAAGAACCGCTTATACATATAGAAAGGAGGTAGGCAAATAGAAGTCTGATGTCACGGGCCCGCAAATCTTTTCCCAAGATCTCTATTTTCCTCATGTTCTAATCTTTTTCCTTTTAGTCTCCTACAGTGGATTGAACAGTGTCCCCAGGTTCTTTCACTTTTAACGTTAAAGTTTCCTTTAATTTACAAGCTAAGTACTGCAAGCCATATTCTTCATACGGTGAGAAATCCAGAGTCTTCTTCAATGTTCTTAATGATTTGCTGTAAATGAGACTTTTGTTCTCTGCTGACATTTTCCCACCTGCCAAATTCCTGCTTCTTCAGAATGTGGAATCCCGGTTCACTGTCTCCCTTCCCGTGTCCTCACTCACTCTTTGGTCCATCCCTGCACCTGCTTTCTCTTCATTCACCCCAAATTCTGCTAGCACAAGCCACATCCACTCCTGGCCCTGCCATTGCCTTCTTGCTGCTTCATTTTGGCAATGCCATTTCGTGTCATCTGTCCTCGAGGGAGAGACTTGGCCTGTTCTGTTTGCTACATTCCTGGACCTGTGCCCCATGCAGTGGAAACCCAATAAATAAGTGTGTAATGAACGAGTGATTGAATGAATGAAAGGCCTGTTATTATTTATTATTTATTTTATCTATGTAGTGGAGTTTTACTGTGGGTTTTGGACAGTGGAGGTTACTTATGCCAGAGATCCAGACAGGAAAGAACTTAAAGAGGATCTCTAGCCATCCCTCTTTTCCAAGCTCCTAGATCATCCCCCACAGGAGCTTTCTCACTAGACTTTCTCTTTGGATCACTTCTATGATTTTATTCATGTTTCTATCCCCTTCTCTTTCAGATCCCATTATATCCCTATGAGTTGCATTCATTGGTTTCCCCACATAACAATGGAGAGACTATCTCTTGGGTGTGGGACAGAACTACAACAGGGACCCTACTCAACAAATGCAAACATTGTGACCCTCACATTAATCTGAAATAAAAAAATGGAGAGACTCAGGCCCTAGTTCATGGAGCTAGGAAGTTCAGTACTGGGTCATCACTCAGGCAGTCTGTCTTTGGAGCTCGTGACAGTAATTCATTGCAATACTATCGCCAGTAAATATCCACACAATTAATATAACAGTAGTGAAACTAGAACTGGCTCACAGAAAAGTGTAGAAGTACTTATTGACCTATCATTTTAAAGTTTCTTATTCAAATGCTTTGAAAAACTGCTACGTTGAATTTTCAAGTGCATGATTATCAACTCATGAATGCCAGAAGAAGAGATGATTCATTGCTGCCCAATTTAAAATGCAGCAGGTTCTTACTGAAAACAGACCAGGGTTAGTTGATGACTAAATCTAAATGCCACATATGTCCTTTTATTTTTAGGAGCTTCAGGAAACAAAGATATCTAGGTACAAGCACATTCAAGCTCTCAGTGGGCTTTGCTAGACAGCACAGCTTCAGCATGTTATTTTGAGTAAAAAGAACTCATTTTGCCCTACAAATGGCCACACAGTTTGCTTTCACACCATATTCCTTCGTCTGCGGTCATTATTTCCTTCTAAAGCACACACACAGACATGGCTGCTTACATGAAAGAAACTTTTGCACACCCTTATTTCCTTTCCCCACCACGTTCCAGTAAAGCAATATACAGAGGGTGCCCCAAAATGTATACACATTTTAAGAAAGGAGAAAACTATATTAAAATTCTAATACTCAAGTCACATTTGACTCCTACAATTATAAGAGGTGCTCAAATGGGACTTTCATTCATCTTTTGTTATTGGTGTATAATGAATATTACATTCTAGGCTCAGTGCCTGTGGCTCAACGGGCTAAGGCGCCACCCATTTACACCTGAGCTGGCGGGTTCGAATCCAGCCTGGACCTGCCAAACAACAATGGCGGCTGCAACCAAAAAATGGCCGGGCGTTGTGGCGGGCGCCTGTAGTCTCAGCTACTTGGGAGGCGGAGGCAGGAGACTCGCTTGAGCCCAGGAATTGGAGTTTGCTGTGAGCTATGATGCCACAGCACTCTATTCAGGGTGACAGCTTGAGGCTCTGTCTCAAAAAAAAAAATGAATATTACATTCTAATAAAATTCTTTTTCTTTCTTAAAATGTGTATATATTTTCTTGGCACCCTCTGCCAAGGGTGTGTGGGTGGTTTATTTTTTTACATCTCAAGTTACCTTTCCTCTTCTTACAACTATTTTAGTATTTCCGAATTTGAAAACACACACACACACACACACACACACGTACTAATCACCATCTCTTCAGAGCTTATGGTTTCTCTGTTTTGAAGGTTTTTTTCCTTAATTCCCATAACAATGTGGTCCTTAGGGCAAAACTCAGGTAGGCTGTTTACAGTTATTTGACTGCAGGTCACTTTTTTTTTTTTATTTAAAACACTTTTAGGGTATCTTGCCTTCCGGGCTGCGTAATGACTGCAAGATTAAGAATTGGGTTCCTCGACACTTTTACACTGCTGGTGGGACTGCAAACTAATACAACCTTTTGGTAAGGAAGTATGGAGAATCCTCAAAGAACTCAAATTAGACCTCCCATTTGGTCCTGCAATCCCATTACTAGGCATTTACCCAGAAGAAAAAATCATTTTATCATAAGGACATTTGCACTAGACTGTTTATTGCAGCTCAATTTATGATCTCCCAAATGTGGAAATAACCTAGATGCCCACCATCTAGGAATGAATTAACAAGCTGTGGTATATGTATACCATGGAATACTATTCAGCCATGAAAAAGATGGAAACTTTATATCTTTTGTATTAACCTGGATGGAGGTAGAACACATTCTTCTTGTTAAAGCATCACAAGAATGGAGAAACAAGAATCCAATGTACTCAAGTCTAATATGAAGCCAGTAGATGATCTTTTTTTTTTTTTTTAAGGCAGAGCCTCAAGCTGTCACCCTGGATAGAGTGCTGTGGCATCACAGCTCACAGCAACCTCTAATTCCTGGGCTCAAGCAAGTCTCTTGCCTCCGCCTCCCAAGTAGCCGGGACTATAGGCGCCCGCCACAATGCCCAGCCATTTTCTTTGGTTGCAGCCATCATTGTTGTTTGGCAGGCCCAGGCTGGACTCAAACCCACCAGCTCAGGTGTACGTGGCTGGCCCCTTAGCCCATTGAGCCACAGACGCCGAGCCTCCAGTAGATGATCTAATACACACCCACATAAGTGAAAAACTCAAATCAATTCAAGGTGGGGGATAGGGAGATGTCGGAGTGGAGAGAGGGGAGGAGAAAGGGAGATTGGAGGTCAGGGTGTATGGCACACCTCTTGGAAGTGGGACACAACTATAAGAGGGGACTTTATCTAACAAAAGCAAACAGTGTAACTCAATGAACCTGAAACAATTAAAAAAAAAAAAAAAAGAATTGGGTCCCTGAAGGCAATGTGTATGTTATATACATTGTAGATATTGAAACAAAGGCTCAACAAAAGCACTAAACTTGTGATTGATATGTGGGAACTTATTCCACCTTATTAAAACAATGCTGATGGGGGGGGGCACAGAATTAATTTCACAACTGGATGGTGGATGGTGGCTGTGACATTCAACCCAGGCTGAATGTTAGAATTACTTTTTAGTAATGTTGTAGTACAGGTCTCACATACATTGTCCCGGCTGGTCTTGAACGCCTGGCCTCAAGCAATCTTCCTGCCCTGGCCTCCCTAAGAGCAGGAGTTACTGATGTGAGCCACTACACCTGGCCAACCCATTAGATCAGAATATTCAAGGAGTCATAAGTAAAGTTTCTGAAACTTTTCATTCAACAGATTTGGGAGTATAGTTGGATAGAGGGAATGACAAAAATAGCAGGCTCCTCTGACACTGAGAAGTGAGATGAGCTGAAGTGCAGGGGTGGATCTGGGTTTTGTGGGGCCCAAGTTTATGTAGTTTTGACAGGGTCTTACTTCATCACCCTCGGTAGTGTGCCCTGGCATCACAGCTCACAGCAACCTCAAACTCTTGGGCTCAAGTGATTCTCTTGTCTCAGCCTCCCGAGTAGCTAGGACTACAGACGACTGCCACAACGCCAGGCTATTTTTAGAGACGGGGTTTCTCTCTTGCTCAGGCTGTTCTCCAGCCCATGAGCTCAGGCAACCCACGGGCCTCAGCCTCCCAGAGTGCTAGGATTACAGGCCTGAGCCACCAAACCCGGCCTGAAGAGATATATTTTTGTAGAATGAGAAAATAAATCACCACAAATTACCATTCTTAAAGAGCTGACAAATCCCACAAACAAAAAATTTATAAACATAATATTTTTTATTAATTGGCTTCCTACGCAGTTTTCTATTGTACATTTGTTAGATTCATACTAGTTTGATTTCTTTTTAGGGAGAATAGAATGACTATTTGGTCTTTTCTTTAGTATGGTTAATTGAAATTTATTTATTTATGATAGTTGAGGAATTTCTTCCAGCTTCATAATCCGTTATTGGAAATCACAAGTACATTTTTTTAGATTATTGTCTCAATGAGTTCTGATATAACAAAACTTTACAAACCTCCAGATGACTTACACAACAGAAATTTATTTTCACAAACTTCTGGAGTGTAGAAAGCCAAGATCAAGATGTTGGCAGGTTTGGTGTCTTCTAAGGCCCCTCCCCTTGGCTCACGGACGGCAGGCTTCTCACTCTGTCTTCATGTGGCTCTCCCGTCTGTGGCATTTGGCTCTTAATCTCCACTCTTTATAAAGGCACCAGTCAAGCTGGATTAGGGCTCCCCTTAATGGCCCTAATTTTTACTTAATTACCTCTTCAAATACCTTTTCTTCAAATATAGTCACTTCACAGATCTTCAAGACATAAATATTTATTTATTTATTCATTCATTCATTCATTTAAGAGATAAAGTTTCACTACGTTGCCCAGGTTGGTCTTGAACTCCTGTCCTCAAGTGATCCTCCTGCTCCAGCTTCCCAAAGTGCTCGAGTTACAGGTAGGAGTCACAGTGCCTGGCTAACACATCTGTTTTAGGGAGACACAAATTATCCCCTAATGTCAAATTTGGAAAAATATCTCCCCATACATATCTCTTTTTCATGTATGAGCCAAAAGATTTCAGTGCATACTAAAATTCTTCCTGTGAGGTGATTGATCTTAATGCTCAGAGAGTTGGCGCTTTAACTAGTTTCATGGCTCTATCCTCATTACATTGGGTTGTTGCTGGTTCTTTGTAGATGTCAAGCAGCAAAAAAAAGGGGGGAGGAAATATTTTCCTATAGTTTATTTTCCCGTATTCTTTAGATTTTCAAATAATCCTAGCATCTACTATTACTTCTACTTAAAGTTTCTTTTTAAAAATTTTTTGTGTTTTAGACAGAGTCTCACCCTGTTACCCTACGTAGAGTGTCATGGCGTCATAGCTCACCTCAACCTCAAACTTCTGGGTTTGAACTTTTCTCTTGCCTCAGCCTCCTGAGTAGCTAGGACTACAGATGCCTGCCACAATGCCCAGCTTGTGTTTTCTATTTTTAGTGGAGATGGGGTTACCCTCTTGCTCAGGCTGGTCTCAAACTCCTGAGCTCAAGCAACCCACCTTCTTCAGCCTCCCAGAGTGCTAGGATTATAGGCGTGAGCCATCGCAACCAGCCCTTATTTAAAATTTCTTAATGAATTCCTGCTTTTGGTATGACCTGAAAAATAGTTTATAGTTCCCTTCTCAACATTAATTTCAATTTGTTTTATTTTTATCTTTATTTTTCATTTTATATTCAGTGAATTTTTATTTAAAAACTTCTGCTATATAATAAATACGTCTAAATTACAAAAGAGGATATGCTTTATGTAAGACCAAATCACAAGTTTGTAATTTCTCGCTGTTTTTAGAAAACATTCGTAAACTTCTTGCCAAATTGCAGTTGAGCTTTATTAAATATGCCAGTTTTATGAAAAAAAGAAAAAATATTGTGGGTGTATTTTTGTAGTTATATACACGGCATCATTGGGTGTGTGATCCAGACAAGAGAGAACTTCAGTTTTTGTTTTTGTTTTTGTTTTTTGCGGTGTTTGGCCAGGGCTGGGTTTGAACCCTCCACCTCTGGCATATGAGGCCAGTGCCCTACTCCTTTGAGCCACAGACGCTGCCCAAGGACTTCAGTTTTGACAAGGTGGCGACTAGAATTGGATCCTCCATTACCATTTTGCGTTGGAAGCATTTTTAAAGAGTAACTTCTGTTCCCCTACCTTTGAGACTTTGTTTCTCAGTGACTACCCAAGTGCTTCTGGAGCTGATGCCATATGAGATGCTGGGTTCTTGAACTGGCTCTGTCCCGGCTACTGCAGGATGGCAGGTGAGCTGACACAGCAGGAGGTGGGGGTATTCCTGGACGCTGTTCCTACACTGGGACGTTTGGCAATGACTTCACTGCACACGGAAATGAATGAACCACATAAATACAACCCACTCAACTCCAACTGAAATGTCCCCATTTCACCTTTCACTTTCACCATTTTCCAAAAGTGGCTGTGGACACTCCTGAATCTGAGGAAGTCAGAGTGGAAAGGGACAGAGGTCTTAGCTGATGGTGATTAAAATATCTTGGTTTTGCAGATTTCCTAAAAACCTACGGCCATCTGAATGTATTGCACCCTCCGGGAATTCTGGAAGAGGAGTGCAAGTGGGGGCAGGGCTCGGCACCTCATGGGTCATTGTCCTAAGCTTAAGATCACGTGGCAAAATGTCCGGGAGCTCTGTTGTACCTTGTAGTCACTGGGGTTTTTTACCTGAGACAGTGAGTCCCCAAAGCGTGTCTTCATCTTCAAGTTAGGGCTGGTCTGTGAGGAAGATTCCAATAATATAAGAAGAAATGAATTGAAAGAGATAAGGATGGTGATATAGGAGTGTGTGTATCTCACATAAACTTGTCAACTGTTTTTTCTTGAGAGATAAGCTGTCATTTTTTTATAGGAACGAATGTCTTTCCTACTAATTTGGTGCTAACCTATTCTTCTTTATTTGAAATATTAGTGACAAGAGAGAACAAAATATCAAGCTGGCAACCTCACGCTGGTGCCTCTGTCTTCTCATTCTGCTGTCACAGATTCCTTTCGGCAGGCTGGTCCTGTCTGGCTGCTGCAATAAAGTGCCACAGACTGAGCAGCTTGTACCCAACAGCAGTTCATCCCTCATGGCTCTGGAGGCCGGAAGTCTGAGACCAGGACGCCAGGACTGCCGGGTTCTGTCGAGGGCCCCATGGCCAGGTTATATACTTCTAGCTCTATCCTCCCATGCTGGAAAGAGACAGGCTCCAGCTCCAAGTACCAGCATATTAGGGGTTAAGATTTCTTCCTCTTCTTCTTTTTGTTTTTTATTTTTTGAGAGAGAGAGAGTTTTACTTGGTCACCCTGGGTAGAGCGCCCTGTCATCAGAGCTCACAGCAACCTCAACCTCTTGAGCTCAAAAGATCCTCCTGCCTCAGCCTCCCGAGAAGCTGGGATGACAGGTGCCTGCTACCCTGCTCAACTAGTTTTTCTATTTTTAGTAGAGATGGGCCTTGCTCTTGCTCTGTCCGGTCTCTGACTCCTGAGTTCAGGCAATCCATTTGCCTGGGCCTCCCAGAGTGCTAGGATTATGCGCATGAGCTTCCAGTTGGCTGGGAGTTAAGATTTCAACATATGAGTTTGGGGGGACCTGTTGGGGTAGAGACACAAACATTCAGCACATCATAGGGAGAGAGAGAAAAAAAGGAAGAGTGCCTGGGACAATTTCTGGCCAGGCCTAGAACTGCACTGGTATCTCTTTTTGCCTACATTTCTTTGACCAGAACTCAGCCTCAATGTTCGACCCTAGATGTGTGAACAGCTGGGAAATGTGTGTCCGGCAAGAGAATGCTTCAGCAAACCATAGCCTTATCACTACCATGCCGACCTTTTCTGGATTCTAATAATGTTTTAAGAAGTAGGAATAAAATATGATAGTATTTTTAGGCTTCTACTCTAATTATTTCATTACCTTTTACCACTTAAGGTGACAACTTCAATACCTGAAGTATTCACTTTCTACCACCGTGTAACAAATTCTCACAAACGTCCTGATTTACAACACTACCCAATTACCATCTCAGAGTCCCTAAGCCAGAGAGAGCTAGTAGGAGAGGTCCTTGCAGCAGGACCTAGGACTCCGTGTCGTAGTTCCTGGACTTGCGGCTCCTCCATCTTCAAGCCATCAAGGGGCAGCAAATCCTTCTCCCACTTTGCGTTTCTCTGACTTTTAGGGGTCCAAATGTTTCCTTGAGACCCATCCAAGTACTCCTGGATAATCTTCCTGTGTTAAGGTCAACTGCTGGGCCACCTTCATTTCATTTACAAAGCCCCTTTCACCATGTAAGGTAACACATTCATAGATGTAACACCAGAGGCCAGATACTACTGGGGACAAAATTCCGACTAGGCTCAGGGGATCTCATAGGGATAGCTTTCCCTCTCTTGGTACTCAGGTTTCACATGCACCGAGATCCCCAGAGGCTTCTGGTCTCTTGCAAACCTTGCAACCCGAGGTACAAAGTGTCATCAGCTTTTCTCCTCTGTCCGATTACAAGTCTATAGGGAGGAGGGGGCCACCCTGTCTCCCCACAAAGTGGGTGGACAAAGAGGGGAGAGAGAGCAGGAGACCGTGGTGGTGGGACCCCACTGGTGGTTGATCCTTCCTTCTTAAAAATCAAATACATTGGGGTGGCACCTGTGACTCAAAGGAGTAGGGCGCCAGCCCCATATGCCAGAGGTGGCAGGTTCAATCCCAGCCCCGGCCAAAAACTGCAAAAAAAAAAAAAAATATATATATATATATATATACACACACACGCATATATATATATATATATATCAAATACATTATGTTATGGAGTTGGTATAGTCTCTTTAATGTCATGCTCACTCTTACCCTAACCCATGGGGCTGGAAAGTTAAAAGGAAAATATCTTATAAAAATAAAAACACTCTTTTACTAATACCAGATAAAGACTATTACAGGAATTCTTCCTCTTCTTCTTCTTCTTCTTTTTTTTTTTTTTTTGCTTTAACTCACTTTCCACATACATTTATGGGCACTCTTCTCCCAGAAGAGTCCAGTAACTTGTAAACCTCAGAGTCAAGCTATTGGATGACATTGGTTTTTCTCTTCTGCCCAAGTACAGGTGTACAAGAGGCTGTGCTGGGTGAAAGTATCTGCCACATTTTGAGGTGAGCTGATTAACAAAGTTACAGAGCTCACAGGCAAGAGACATGTATGTGTCTCTGTAACCCTTAAAGAGCTTTCCATATTGCTATGAACTGCAGAGGCACAAAAACAAAAAACAAACAAACAAAAAACTCCACTTCTATTTTCTTAGGTCCTAACCAAACTCAAGAATTAAATTGATGGGAGGCCAAAGGGGGAGGTTCACTTGAGCTCAGGGGTTGGACAGCAGCCTAAGCAAAGTGACACCTGGCCTCTACTAAAAATAAAAAAATTAACTAAGTGTTTTGATGGGTGCCTATAGTCCCAGTTACTCAGGAGGCTGAGGCAGGAGGATGGCTTGAACTCAGGTGTTTGAGATTGCAGTGAGCTAGGCTGACTACGTAGCACTTTGGCCTGGGCAGCAGAGTGAGATGCTGTCTAAAAAAAAAGAAAGAAAGAAAGAAAAGAATTAAATTGACATAAGAAAGATTAATAGGAGAAAAGCATACAAGTTTTCCATGGACAGAAGCCCTCCCAAGAACATAAAAACCTGAAGAAGTCTTCGGTGTCAAATACTTGTATACTCCATTGCACAAAGAGTCGTAAATTGCAAAAGTGTGACAAGGCAAAGGGGCTTGGGCACAGGTGGTGCATTGGGCAGAGAATTGGCTGGGAAGAAAAGGATGAGTGTGACAGGGCTGGTTTTGTACAGACTGTCTTGGCCTCAACTTTCCATTCTTCCATGCCATTGTCATTTCATGACAAGATTTTGCATATATTATATATATATATAAACACATGTATTATATATGTAAAACACACATATATATATAATGTACACATGTGTATATATAACATATATATGTATGCATATAATGTATATATACTTTTTTTTCTAGAATAGGGAGGACATTGTTCACATGGGAATTTTATCTCTTGTTCTTCAGAAATAGCGTGTTGGTCAGGACTGAACTTGCACCTGCTTTTTAAAAAAAATGTCTTTAACAAAATATGCCAGAACCCCATATTTTGAGGCGGCATATATTTTAACTTCTTCAGAACGTATTAGCAATTTGCTAATTTCTTGTGGAACAAAAGGGTGAATGAATGAATGAATGACACCTGAGTGAAGTGTAGCCCAACCATTGCCACATTATAAGCAAACAAAATTGAAAAACACGGACTTTAAGGAGGCCCTTGTACGTAAGAAGAGCTACCAACGTCAGGAGAAAGAGCAGGTTCGCACTGTGTGTTTGGACAGCGGTTTCATCTGTTATGTCTAAACTCTGGAATGACTTGTTATAAAAGGTCTTTCTTATGTCCCATGCCGCTAGTTTGTATGTTGTAAGTTGGCATCACATCAACTGCTCCCCATGAAAATAGTATTTTCATAGAGAAAACAGTGCTTTCATAGACAGATAATTATAATTTTCGCATTGTCTTTCAAAACTAGACACACCATTTGACGCCAAGTTAGAGATCTATGTTAAAGGGTAAACACACGAGACTAAATTGAACCTGCTGTTACTTTCTGTGGCAGGCACTCTGCCTCTATGCACTCCTGGTGGAGTTAGTAGAAAAATGTTTGCTGAAATAGTGCTAGGTGGCCAGGGAACGGCCTTCAAGTTTTGCTTTTCATCAAATTGTTTTAATGTTCTATCAATACAATGCAGATACTTATTTTGAAAAACTTTATATACTTCCTTTTGAAACAATTTCAAACTTAGAGAACAGTTGCAAGAATGGATAAGAGAATTGCTATATCCCTTTCACCCAGATTCCTCCAATATTAACCTTTTACTGCATTTGCTTCGTCACCCACACTCCATCATCATAGGTCTGTGTCCGAACCTTTGGAGAGTGTGTCGCAGAAATGATGGCCCACGACTAGACAGTCTAGTGTGTATTTCCTAAACATAATGACAACCTCACATAAAGATTGCCTATAGCTTTCCAAATAAACATGTCAACATTGGTACAACACAACTATCTAATCCAACAATCCTCTTCAAATCTCCCCAAATATTCCTGCAATGTCTCTTTTTTCTTTTTTGGCTCAGGTTCCTATCCAGGAAAATGTGTTGTATTTAGCCATCTTGTCTGTTGAGACATCTTCAATTTGGAATAGTTCCCACTTTTTATCTGCCTTGCATACGTTCAGAAGTTTTTAAACACAGAAGCCTCACCCCCTGTAGGATGGTCTTCTTCTTTGGTACATTTGCTGCATTCTGGTGACCAGATTCAAGCCCCATGGAGTTAGCAAGGATGCCATCATGATGTTATCCTGTACTCCTGCTGTGCTCATGACCTTGATCACTTGTCCTGTTGCTCTATGCCAGAATTCTCTACCTCACAGTCTCAATTTTCCCTCTGTAATTGATTAGTATTTGGGGTGTATAAGAGGGACGTTATTCTGATATCACACCAGTAACTTTGTACTTCACTCAATCCCTACCCACGAGCTTTGGCAACCACTGATAGCTTCTTTTTTTTTCTTTTAAAAACAAGACATTTATAAACAAGAGAGCATACATTAATTACATAAAGATAGTTTTTGAGTAGCAGAGTAAGCCATCATATTGTCATTAGCAGCAGCATTGGACGCAGGAACGGGTGCAGGGGGCTCTGGGTGCTGATAAGGGTAGAGGCAGGTTTTTTTTCTTAATTGAAAAAAAGTTGAGTGGTGCCTGTGGCTCAAGGAGTAGGGTGCCAGCCCCATATACCTAGAGGTGGTGGGTTAAAACCTGGCCCTGGCCAGAAAAAAAAAAAAAAAGTCATTAGTGACTCCGGCCTTAAAGCAAGAACAAAAACGCCTCCCCTGACCCTGGTGGATTGTGGACAGGGTGGCGGGGGACAGAAAGGCCCAACCTGATGGGAGAATCCGCGAGGCTGGCGCTCAGCACTGTGGGGAGCACGTGGCTCTTCATCCTCCTCTGTAGTGGCTGCCAAAAGATTTTTCTCTATATTCTACACTTAATAGTTGACATTATATGAGGAAAAACTTTTTCTTTCACTCCATTTAATTACTTATTCCTTTATTTATATCAGCATAGACTTATGGATATCTGTTTCATCATGAGTCATACTTGGTTAATACCATTATTTCTTTTAATGTCCAAATTATTCCCAGTTTGGCCGGTGGGAGCCCCTTTAAGTTGGCCCTTGTGCCTCTTTGATGTTCTCATCATTATTTAGTATTTGCATTCTTCCTGATGCAAAAAATTATTCTAGGCTCATCTTGTATTTTGTTTGTGTCAGTCCCAAAATCAGCCAGTATGCTTTTCTGAGCAAAGAGATGGTCTCCGAGAAGCTCTGGCTCTTTTCTGAGGAGAATAATATTTAGAAACCAAGACCAGGGTGCTTGTTGTACTTGAAGCTTTCTAATCCACGATGTCTGGCTTTCCTTACTACCTGCTAGACCAGGTCCTGGGGCAAAGCACTTAACCTCCCTGTGCCTCAGTTTCTTCCTTTAACAGAGGTAAAAATAGTGGTTATCCCACAGGACGGGTGTGAGAATTAAATGTTAATCCACGTAAAGCTCTTAGTGTTTAGCACCTACTAAACTCTTGATCAAGTCCAGCTGTTGTTATTAGTTGAGGTGGGGTTACTTTCTCCAGTTTCTCTAAAAATTTAACATGTTCCTTAGACTTTCTCACTACTATTTCCTCAACCAGACATTTTGTGGTACCTGGTTACAGTGAGTTCTAAATCAAGGCTTCTGTCCAGGGTTTGAAATACAGCTCTTGTGTGACATTGATTATACCACTCAGTTATCACGGGGGAGGGGGCAAGGGCAAAAAATAATTCTTAAGAAAATTAGGGGTCAGAATAGATTTCCTGTCCATGCCAGGAACACAGCAGAAATGCTCCTTCCTCAGAAGACTATGGATTTAGACAAGTGTCTGGACAGGAACTTGAAGGAGACTTCAGGGTCTTGGAGAAGTGTCTGGACAGGAACTTGAAGGGGACTTCAGGGTCTTGGAGAAGTGTCTGGACAGGAACTTGAAGGGGACTTCAGGGTCTTGGAGAAGTGTCTGGACAGGAACTTGAAGGGGACTTCAGGGTCTCTCTATCATGACACATCCACCAGGGAGGGTCTGAATGATAATGGCACCCACAGTCTGCCTCATCTGTGAAAGAAACAATGGCTCTGGGTCTGGGGAGCACAGCCCCTGAATGAAGGGCAGCTTAAAGTTTCTGTAAAACGTCTCCCAAGTAGTGGAATGAACAACTTACTGGGCAAGGCCCTGCAGTATCCTTCACTTTTATCTGCATGCTGTCTATTGAAACTCTCTTTTAATCTTTTCTTCTTGACAGGGACTAACCAAGAAATCCGGTCACACCTTAACAACCGCTTCCCTTTCACTATAGTACTGGAGAAGTTTGTTTTCTTTTGTTTTATAAAGCTATTTTTTTTTGTCATTAAAACGTGTAATTCAAACTGAAGGTTTTTAAATTATTTATAAGGAATGTTCTTTTCTGACCAGGCTTGGTAACCCACACCTGTAATCCCAGCACTCTGGGAGGCAGAGGAGGGAGGATCACTTTAGCTCAGGAGTTCGAGACCAGCCTGAGCAAGAGCCAGACCCTGCCTCTACTAAAAGTAGAAAAATTAGCCAGGTATTATGGCAGGCACCTGTAGTCCCAGCTACTTGGAGCCTGAGGCAAGAGGATCTCTTGAGCCCAGGAGTTTGAGGTTGCTGTGAGCTATGATGGCACTCTAGCCTGGGCAGCAGATTGAGACTCTGTCTTAAAAAAAAAAAGTTCTGTGCTTTTTGTGTGACTGTTTAAGATGATCCTTTATAGATTTTACAGCACAAATCACAACCATTTCTGAAATGCAAGTTTACCTTGTGCTGATGAAGTCCAAGTTTGTAGTGTGTCCTTTTGCTATTTTTATCCTCTGACATGATTTTAGATAATGATGAAAGACAGATCTGCTGAAAATAACATTTCCAAAGAGTGAATCAATCCTGTCCTGATTTGCAGCGTGGGCATGTTGGTGCCATCGTCACATATCTTCAAACACCGAAGATGACTGCGGAATAGCTTCCTGCCCCTCAAATATATATAGCACCATCAATTTAGACAACACACAGACTTAAAAATCAGAAAAGATGATACCTCTCCCTTACGACTGAGCAAAGACTGGGGTCTTCCGAATTTAGCCTGCTTTCTCTTGCAGAGACAGACCCTCGCCTCATCTGTTTCTGCATCTCTTGGACCTCTGAGAGAGGGTAACCTCTCTAGGAAAAAGAGGTCCAAGAATTAGCTTAGTTTGTGCAAAATCAGACCTTTCTCAACTACCTGCATTACTGAGATATTAATTTATGTTTTCTAACTCTGGCGGTTTCAATTATGCATAAAAATTATTTTCTTTGGGCTCGACGCCTGTGGCTCAAGTAGCTAAGGTGCCAGCCACATACACCTGATCTGGCACGTTTGAATCCTGCCTGGGTCCACCAAACAACAATGATGGTTGCAACAAAAAACAGCCAGGTGTTGTGGCGGGCGCCTGCAGTCCCAGCAACTTAGGAGGTGAGGGCAGGAGAATCACTTGAGCTCAGGAGTTGGAGGTTGCTGTGAGCTGTGACGCCACAGCACTCTACCCAGAGCGACAGCTTGAGACTCTGTCTCCAAAAAAACAAAGAAATTTTTTTTTCTTTGCAGGATATCTTCAAAATATTCTGCATGTGTGTGTGCCAATACCCCATGTCCACAGATTTGGTGCCCACATCTCTCTCAGCCTGCTGCCATCACTGCTGCCCCCACCAGAACTGAGGAGGGCTGGGGTCCCAACAGAGCTGGATGATTCATGGGTACTGGGGAGGCGGGAGTAGAATCGGGAGTAGCAGGAGCTGAGGGTTGGAGGAGGCGACGTGGAGCGGCGCTGGAAAACACCGCTGTGGGTTGCACTTCGTGGGACCGACCTTGTGAACCATCTCAGAGCTAGACTCCAGGACACTGATACATTTCCCTATTCCGTAGAGAAAGAGAAAGAATATAATTAATGTCAGGAATAACAGACACACCTACAGTGCTTTTCTATTTACAGAGCATTACAAACATAACTTTGTTTGATTCTCACAATAACTCTGTGAAGTGGGCATAAAAAACATTCTAATTATTCATACCGTTTGCAAATAAGACAGCTGAGGTTCAGCAAGATTGTCAGGCACAGAGCTAAGAATCATCATCATAGCTGCTAACATGTACCTAAGACTATGTGCCAGGCACTGGATTAAGTACTTCATGTGGATAGTTCTTGCAATTTAAGATAGCAAATTGCAAAACCAAAAGTCAAAAGTGGCCAACGTGCTGGGCTGTGCCATTTCTACTTTACCAAACTGCCTTCTTTGACAGTAAAACCCAGACATTAAAAAGCAACTATTAAAAACTGTAACATAACATCCATGTTCCCTGAGAGCAACATCTCCTATAACCAATACTTTATATTTAAGTCTACTTATACAAGGTTTTGAAGGAAAAATTTCCTTTAAATTGATTATCCTGTCCAAATTCTTTCATTCGTCTTTTAATTAAATTGATGAATCTTAAGATTTCACATGCTGTTGGTAGAAAAAATGGAGCAAACCACAACTCCTCTGTAAGTTTGCCCCTGTCCTTTAGCATACAACAACAGTTCAGGCACTCAGCATAAAACCGGTTCAATTATTCCAAGGTGTCCAAAATAATTTCAGTTGATTACATCAAAGCTTGTGCTCTCTCTGCTGAGAGCAGGTTATCTAACTAAATACACGTGGGCGTGGGAGCAGCGCATACAATCTCCTGAAAGATAACTTTGTACCCTTTCTTTGGATCTTTGTATGTTAAAATATTTCTGATTTGTCATATAGAAAGACAGAAACTACATTTGGCTAAGCATTAGCTGTAAATGTTTAATTTAAATCTGAGAGGCTTTTGTTCACTTACTTCAGAGTCTGCATATTTGTAGCCAACATGTCACTCTGCACCCAACTCCAGGGGCTGACACAGCTAAGTGCTTGAAACATTTGTTCCTTCCAAGCAGGACTCAAAGCAGCCTCTAAGCATGTGCTCCAAACAGCCACTGTTGGCACCTACGAAGAACCCTAAATCTGAATAAGATCGGTGGATTGTAGTGAAGCCAGTACCCTGAGTGAGATATTGCACTGTACATGCGTTACAGCTTTTGGAGATCTTACCGTTGGGGGGAACTGGGTTGAGGGTATGCAGGGTCTCTTGGTATTATTTCTCACAACTGCATGTGACTATACAATTATCCCAAATGCCTAATTGAAAGAAATCTATTGGTCACTTCGGATTGTTAATACATTTGTAAAATGACCACTTAAATTAAGTTGGACAATTTCAGAGCAGGCAAAGCACTCGGTGATCTGGTCTGACTCTTTTAATTCAAAGTGAGGAAACAGGGCAGAGGGAAATCCAATGACATTTGTGGTGGCACCTGAATCTGACACTTGTTGGGGGACAATGTCATAAGCAGACATTATGCGAAGGGAGTTTACATACAGGAGCCCATTTTACTTCTCAAGAATTCTTACAGGTATTATTTCCATTTTTACCTTGGAGGAAATAGAAGCTTGTCATCAAATTAATGAGTGGTAGAGCTTGGACTCCAACTCCCGTGGTCTCCACCATACCAGGTTTCAAACTTTTCCCGCTACAATTCAGTATAAGAAAATAAATTTTACATTGTGATTCAGATACACACACATACTTAAACCTATAAAATGTTCCTACTATGTGTAATGCTCTGTTCTATTTCATTCTATGAGTTCTATTCTATTTAAAAAATATCAAGATTGATTTTATGATGCGTTAACAGGCCGTGATCCATAGTTCAAAAGATTCAGCCTGCTGTTTCCCTTTCTGGTGTCCCTCTGCCAATATTTTGGAAGAACTCTTCTTTTCAACGCTATGCAATAGTCCGCTTTGTAGCTTTGCTCGTATCTTCCATAACAAAATCAAAGGGGGCGTTGCCTTGGTTAGCCTTCGCTTGTTAAAACTCATAATAGCACGTGCAAAACGTGGTGGCAGATTCTTCCTGTGGCCATGGGGCCTGTTAGGTCCCTTCTCCTTCTCTTTGGTCTCTCTTTCTGACCACATCCCTGCGAGAGGACAGATAGACCCTGTAAATCCAACCCTGTCATTTTCTGAACTAATGGGTGTTTGTTGTTTGAGGCTAGTCCACAACCATTTCCATAAGAGGAAAATCTAGGCGAGTTACCCACTGATTTACATTTTGTTATGAACCTTCTCTGAGTGGGTGGGTTGGGTGGCAGTGGTGATGGAGTTGGGCTCTGTGTCATTTGCCCTGGCAAGGTGCCACGGGACAGGGTGAGCTTGGGTGGCCTGGAATTCCTAACTCATTTCCTGGCAGATGCCATGATATACCTACCAAGGGGGCCCATCTGTTTTATCTATGCACAGTCTTCCCTGGGTAATAGTATGTCTTAGGGCCTTCACTTTCCTGGACTGTCATGGGATTACTTTTAGAGCCCAGAAATACTATGGGTCTACCAGTGGTTGTGTTAGCTTTTGATAATTGCTGGTACTGATTTAGCCTTCTGAGTGTCAGGAACTGGGTGAAACATGTGACATGCGTTATTGTTGAATCCTCCCAGCAGCCTGTGATGAGGAGGCTGTAATGTCACTTCGCATGACGGTGAAGGGTAGGCTGGCAGCCCTGTTTTGTTTAATAGGTGCTTAGAAGGGTAGAAGGGGGGTTGAATCAGAACATGTGAAGAGAAAGGAAGTGGTGAGAAGTGTGATGAGATGAGGTTTACATGCACACAGGTACACCCCCCCAAAATAATATTTTAAGGAATCTTGGTGTCCAAGTAAAGCTTCTCCTGCTCTCTTCCTTGTCTGGCCTTGATTATCTTGGCCCTGTCATCTGTTTTATTCAACATGATGACAATTTAAGTGCTAGAGTTTTCTGTGCTTGGCTTTTCTCATTTAGAAAAGCTGATTGAAATTGGCTCTCCGAGGCGGGCTTATTTTGTAATCACAGGCAGATTCAGCTTTCAAATGGGAGATATTTTAGTTCTTCCTGTGGAGCAGCGGCTCTCAAGTACTAGTGTGCACAAGAGTAATTGAGAAAGCGTCTTAAAATGCAGATTCCTAAGTTCTGTCACAAAAAGGATTTGATTTAATGAGTCAGAGGTTGTTCCCTGAAGTACACGTTTTTAACAAATTTAGATTTAGCGGTGTGAACCAAGGCAATTCAGATATAAATTTTCTAGGAACCACATTAGGAAAATTGCTCATTCAAGGTATTACAGGACGTATGCATGAGATGTCCTCAGGTAGCTGGTGTGCTGTGGGTGATGGCCGGGGCAGTGGTTGCACAACCCACCAAGACCCAAGCAGTGCTGGTAGTGATGGGAGTGACAGTCGGGGAGGCTAGTACCCAGCCCCACAGCCACCCATACTGAGAATTGCCCGAAGGGTGTGAGGAGTGCCCAGTCTCCCTTCTCCCTTCCTGGCCGAGGTATCAGACAGCACCTGGCTTGAGGGTGGGGTACAACCTAGCAATAAGCTCTGAAATTTATATTGGCTGTGGGCCCACAACCAGATAAGGCGGGGTCCCTCTCAGATGAGCAACATGGCAAGAAGCTGTGGGAGTGCAATCCACGCAGGTCTGGGTCTCACTTCACTCGGCCTGCAGCGCAGCAGGGGAACTGACCTAAGGATTAGGAAGAGTGCTTGGTCTCCCCCGTGGGCTGCAGCTACAGCAGGCCCAAGTTCAGCCTGCTGCAGCCTGTTGGCACACTCTCAAATTGGTGCTGGCTGTGAGGCTGTGACCTGAGAACCTCCCCATATATGACTTGCTCCACTAGTCTTCAGAATTAAATCGTATCTTTACACAATAACTTTTAAAAATATGTCCACTGACAAAAACATTGATGTCAGTGTCATTCCCTCCTCCATACTATATACATGGTGGCTCTCCTTATGCCCATCATAGAAGAATATTTAGTAATATCTGTATAAAAGGATCATTTCCTCCAAGTGTTGAACCTATTTCACTAAATAGTTATGACTAGTGACAATCATCCATTTCAAGTTGGAATTTCTTTTCCTTTTCATGAGTAGTGTGTTCCTTTTAACATTTAAAGGGGTTCATTTTTCCCACATTTAATGCATTCAACAATTTCCTTTACTTCAATAAAACCGTTTGCTAGTCTTTCAATATTCATAATCCTATTCTTAAAGGGATTGAAAAGTAGAATCAATTATTAGGTAGGTCTCATTCTGTGGATTATATGAAAAGGCAACAAAAATTTGGGGAGTCATTTTTCCAGAATTAAAGTATCATGTAAGTGCTTCAAATAATCTGAAGATTTTCTCAAATGTTTATGGGTTTCTCAAATACCTGTGCAATGGGTTTTCAAGTGTAAGAGAATTGAAGACTGTTGAATGCCAACAAAATTGTAAAAATACTTTAGTAGCTTAGTTTGAACAATATGGATGCTCAGATAGGAAGAAGAATTTCACAACAATGACTTTAATGTCGATAACAAGAAAACTACATGCTGTTTGAGCATCTAATGACAGGAATATGACACGTTCCACTCATGTTTTGCTTCAACTTTGAATAAACATTTGCACTGTTATACAAGTATTTGTGAAGATTTACATTTATATTATTGCCACCAAAAGAAGTACAATTCTCCCCATTAGTTCTTAGCTCAATATCAGGAAGAGATTTTACTCATAATAACCTTATAAGTCATGCTTTTTCCTAAGAAAAAGATTCATAAACAAATAGGACATATTTTCCACATTGTAGGTATTTGTATCTTTAGAGATGTAGTATTTAATAAAAACATAAGGCATTCAGTATCTTTGATTACTTTCCCACAGTAAATAGAACCATTTCATTCTTTAAAATGATTATTACAGGGGGAGGAGCCAAGATGGTGGCCGAGTAACAGCTTCCTTGCAACTGGGCTCAGTGAGACTGGGGAGAGAAGACTTCAGGCATCTCTGGCTGGTGAGATCTGCCCAGAAACATCCCTTTGGGGACACAGGGAGACAGCATGAGACTTCTGGACCCCCTGAGGAAGGCAAAAGCAGTGGAGATCTGGCAAGTGGTAGCGTGTGTTCGTTCGGTCTAATCCTGCCGGCAGCTGGGACTACAGCACCAGTGAGATTGCAAACTGGAAAGGCCTTACCTGTGAGCTGTTTGGGTTTCTTTTGGACTTGGCACTCAGTTGAACTGCCTTGAGAGAACTGGGGCAAGAGTGTGGAGGTATTTGAGTGTTGTCTGGCGCTCCAGACTGAGCCACGGAGCCAGAAAGAGCTACCAGTGTTTGGTTGTGGGCTGTGTGGAGCCATTGTAGGAGAACTGCCCCGGCAAGCTCCACCCTCAGGGTCGCAGAACAACCATGGGTGGGAGGGAGTAATCTAGTGACTGAGCAGCCTAAAGGCGGAGACTGAGACGCCTTGCAGCCTTAGCCCTCAGGGCATTGGGTGAGCCCAGTTTTGGCACATTGGGTAAGTGGATAGCCACTTAAGGAGTGATCCCAGCCACAAGCGCTTTCCTGGGAAAGCTTCTGCTTAGCCCAAGTTTGTGATTTAAAGTGCCTTCTAAACAGGCTGAGGAGGATTTAAGCTCTCCACTCTGCAGGGTTTGAGAAATCATTAGAGGCCTCCGGTCTCCATTTTGTTCAGCTGTATCA